>JAWWEM010000010.1:1529810-1562143 GCA_035582935.1 Ormyrus thymus
CGCCGCGCAGATGACGTGACCGGGGCACCCGGCCAGGGACGACGGCTGCTGGACCGCGCGGTACCGATTAAAAGACTGATCAGGCCCGACGACGAGTGCGCGGGGCTGCTGACGCTCCGAGGGAGAGGCGCGGTCGTGGGCGCCCCCGAGGGGGGCCGCCTCCGGGGGGCGAAACCGACGGGAGAGGCGCGCGCGCGACCTGCCTCGAGGAGAGCTGCGCCGCCGAGTCGACCGATTTCCTCTGCTGCTGCCTGGTTCGAGGCACTTTTCAGTATTAATTACCGGCCGGTTTTGCAGCCCGTTTTTCTCAATCTTCGTCAAAATGTTTACCTTGATTGGGAATCGGTGGACTGGCTGACGACAGCGAGGATCGGTTGCTTCTTTCGATGAACGTGGACAAAGATAGCGACGAGTGCTTTTTCAAAACTGTCTTAATTCAAGACTGCTCGAATTTCAAACGAAGGATGTACTATTCTATTTATTTTTTTTTTTTTATATTTCTCTTGAAGGAGGCGCGTGTCAAAAAAACTCTGAGTTTATTCAATAGAGTCCGCTGGAAGGCAGTGCGAGCTTTCTAAAGTTCTTTTTCGAACGGGTCGCGCCTTGCACGATTTGTGTATTTAGAATTGCGATTGTGATTCAATTTTTTTTTTTACTTTTGTTATCAAAATTATGAGGAAACTTTTTTGATAATTTTGTAACGGTTTTCTAAGTATTTTTTACGTTCTTATGTTAAAAGGTGGACTATAGTTTTTCATCGCTATCATTTAGTCTTGAAGCTCGTAACAGTTTTTAAACATCCGTTAAAAGACTTGAATTTAATCAAATTTGGCAGCTTTGTATGTTTCTGTTCTAGCTTCCTTTGTTTAACTCTCAACTGATCCTTGAAATTGCGAGTCAACTGAATAAAAAGTACAAAGTGGTAATTAACCATATTCAAAATCAAAAGCAGTGTGTTTGCATTTTTATCTTGGTATTTATTAATTGCTTATCTTTCTATTATTGTGTTCGTTTTGAAATATAGTCCATCTCTGCGAATAAATCAAAATTTGTATTTCGGAGAACAAGAACTAATTCGGCAATCAAAAGTACTATTAATTGTCAATTAAACGTTTCGCGAATGGCCCAGAAATATTGGACGATAATAATTTTGAGAGAATTCTTTCGCGAGAAGCGAGTTCTTGATAAGCTGTCAGTTGCGTAAACAAACGAACAAAATAGCTGCTCGGATTCCGACAAATCTGCGTGGATAATAAAGAGTGCAAAAACAGCTCAATAGAAAAAGTCTTTTGCGGTACACGAGTATAAAAACATAAATCAAACAATAAATTCCAACGGGATCTGCGAAGAGTTTCTTTCGAAATTTGGATTCGACTTATACAAAGCATGTTTTATAAATTTTCATGTTTTATATGAATTTTAATATACCTGTTTCTATGATTTTTTGCATTTTTAATCGATTTACTTCAACAAAAATAAAGGCTAAACGCAAATAAACCGTATACAATAACAAAGCGAGCGAAAAGACGACAAGACACGAATAAACAAAATAAAAAGAAAAAAAAAATCATAGTCTCCCCTTTGCTGCTGACGTATAGAATAAAGATCCTCTATTGCAAGTGCCAAAGGTTCACAAAGCTGAAAGAAAAAATTCTCGATGTGCGCATCTGTTTCTGACAAAAGATCCAAAACACGGTGAAACGCTACTAAAACTCGTCGTCGACGACAATTATATATATATACATATATATATATATATATTATATAAACTTGCGAGACAACTCGCGATTCAGACTTGTATAAATGTATTAGAGGATTTATTCCGATTTGGGAATAATGACGAGAGTGGGAATAACCAAGAGTTATATGAATATATACACAGCTTTATGCACATATGTGTACGAGGAAAATTCGCCGGGAAAATTTATTTGTTTTACTGGCGACTTTCCTCCGCGTGTGTAGGAAAGATTTGCTGCGCTTTATATATATGTATATACACATACGTATAATAAAGGGGGATTGTAAAGGCGATTGATATGTGAATCGGAAGACGCGTATAGGAGTAGAAATCCAATCGTAAACATTGTGTATAGTTTCATTATATGTAATAATATAACGTTTAAGACATATTGCTAAGAATAAAATGAAAAAAAAAAAAACTTCGACGTGATAACTGTATATTTCTATGTTGACCATGTTTTCAAATGCAAAAAAAATATGAAATAAAAAACGACAGAATAAAACTATCTATATATATTATACATAGTTGAGGCTGAAACAAATTTTATATTTCATGTTACGATATACTATATAAAATATACACTGTATTATGAGATGACTTAAATCACCCTTAGAAATATACTTTCGGTCATTCAATACCCGATTCTGCTGCGCAATGAGAATACCCCATTTATGACTTCGCATCTTCTTCTGTTTAATCAGACCTTCTTTTCATAAATAAATTCATAATTTCTCCTTAAATGAGCCATTGCGTTTTTATTCTTCTTATCCGTAATGGACGCACCTGCATTCCTCTGCACTTCTAAAATTCCTTGAAACTGAAAAACATTCCCATCGTTATTAAAATATCACGAAAATGTGAAAGAACAACGATTGAAAAAATTTAATCAGGTACTTTAGAAATATTTTAATTTTTTAAACTACGTTCTAAATTTTTTATTCGTTCACTTTACATTTATTGTCGCGTTTAATTTGTGAGCTTTATAATTCGCAATCAAGTCTTGTACAACTTATTTCACAATTTATTTGAAGAAATTTAAATAGAAGAATCTAATGAAACAGCTATTAGAACCAAGTACAGTATGGGACTCGAACCAAAGGCTTTAAGGACGGATTCCAACGACAGCAACATCGACGTCGTTGGAGGAACTCTTCTGTACTATTTCCTAACGCTTCCAATCGTCTGGATCTTATTAATCCTTCATTTCTTGTTATTATCTGATAAAGTTTTTTAATTAAATTCTAGTGACGAGTTTCTTTTTTAAAATAATATTGATTTAAAAACTTTAAAAGTATTCAAAATTTTAATTAAAATATTTACGCTCGATATTTTTTCGCTAAAAAATTAAATTCCTTTTCATAAAAAAAAAACGGTAGCATGAATTAACTCTGCAGCAACACATAATCCAGCATCGCTTACAATCTTAATTAATAAATACATCAAATGACAAATTCAATCGCGCTTCAGTCAATACCTAACAATCCGCTAAAACACGAAGCAAAATGATTGCCCAACCAATTTTGCATCGGCAGAGGTTCGGCGGCTGGGTACGGAGCAAGCTGCACAAACCCGTTGAAAAGGCGCAAGGGAAAAAGAAACGAACAATGCGCGCGCGCACGTATATATACGGGGGCCGATAATCCGATTTAATGCGCATACAAGTGCGTCGCTTTACATCGACGGCGAGCGGCCCTGGATCCTTGGAGTGGCGCTTTGCCCACCAAACGGACCATTACGGGGAATCAATTTCGATTGCTTTTTACGTTTTTTTCTTTTTTTTCTTTTCTTTTTCTTCGATTTTGCGTCGTGGATTGCTTTTCCAAGGGCTTTGCAGAGCTGCTTTATGCCCGTTTCGCTCGGAAAGAATAGCATGACTTGCGCCCGTGTTCGGGGAATTTTTAATTTTTTTTTCTGTGCCTTCGGTCGGAAGCTGAGGGAAAATTTAATATATTTGAAATTCAACGGTAAAGGAAAAAGGAGTAATAATCCGCGTTTCCTTTCCAAAGTGAGCAAAACAGCTCTTCAAACTTTTAGAGTAAATTAAATCTTGACGATCTGCACCTCTCTGCGCTTTGCAACGTTACGCGCACCAAAAAAACCAAACGACTCAGAAAGAAAGAACGTCAGAATACTCGAATTCCCTTACATTTAAAAAGCTTCCGCGGCTCGCTTCCCAAACAATCCAGACGAGAATCCCACCCTCTGCAGCCTGCGCAATTACAAAGCAGAGACCCTAGCGACGCACTCGATACGAGCACGCGCGCGGGGCCGTATAAGAGGATCTCGCGGCCCGGAACCCTTACGATACTTGCTCAATCGCATTGGGATCGCGGGGATTTTCCGGGGGCGGTCGCGGACTGGTCGACGCGCGAGCGATTTGGGTCAGCCGCCGCCCCCGGAGGACCCCGCTTCGCGATCGACGGCGAGCGCGAGATTGTTGCTCGGGTAAAGCTGCCGTACGGGCTGCTATTTCGCGATTGGGGGAGAGGCGGCGCTGAATCGGCGCTGATTCGAAAGTGTAAAGGTAAGCCTGCGGGAAATTTCGCCATTATTTTTGGCCTGTTCGCCAATGTTTGCCCGATTCCATTGGTGAAAGATATTTAATAAGAATTTAAATTAAAATTTGTATGTTAAATAAGAATGCAATTAAAATTTTGCAGGATTAATAAGTAAATGTAGAATGTAAATGTAGATTAAAATTTTATATTTAAAAAGTGAGATTCTTCGCCGATACCTTTTGTAGCGAGCAAGTGCGTATATTTTTAATACTTTTCGACACGGGTGTGGAAGTTGATTATTCTCGCTTCGCTCGGGCGAAAAATGTCCCGCGAGGTAAATAATCAACTTAAACGCTCTAGTATCGAACATAATTTTACGAGATCCGAAAATATTTTTAAACTAGGCCAGTTTTTAAAAAATTGGTCAGATACTGACGAAATGATGGTGAAAACTTCCACCGGGGTATTTACGAATATTAATCTGCTTTGCATGATAGTAATTTTGTACTCAAACTTAGAGTTTAGTAAAAGTTTACGTTTTCCAGCGATTAATAATTGCTTGCAAAATAGGGTACAATTGGGTAAAGTCGTTTTGTAATTTGAATAAATGTATAGTATAGACATTTTCTAAGAATAAAAGAACAATGAAGAAAAGTTTGCTTGAACTCGTGCAGAATAATATATATGCAATTGTTGAACTTTGTTCGTGATTTGTTTTTTTTTTTTTTTCAGTTCCCGTCTTCGATCTTCCAGGATTGAAAGTTCGACTGTTCGAGTTTGTCGAAAATTTTAGAACTTTACTTGTCGAAAACTTCGTTTGCGATATATATACTTACATCTTTTATACCTGTGATTAGAGTATAAAACTTTTAAAATTCTGTGAATTTTGCATCAACGGAAAATTTTCTAGATTCTTCAAAGGCTACAATATAAGCTATTGATAAACCCTCCAGCAAAATTTAAAAATTTTATAAATGGAATGTTTTTTAAAAGAGAAGTTAGGCATTGCCTTCAAAGTTTAAAACTGCAGGGAAAAATAAACCTACGGATGTAAATAAGTAGATGCCAGCTGTGCGCAGTAAGGCAAATCGCATTAGACTCGTCATACATCTCCTTACGTTGACATTCGCGTACATTTTCTTGGTTGAAAACCTACGTAATGTGAAAATTTATCAAACTTTCTTCTGATGCTTGTTATTAGATTTATACCTTGTTTACAACTTTAAAAACGAGATATTTATTCTTGAGAAATTTGCAGCTTCTAAATATAATTATAGTTTATCTCATTTGATTAATTTTCAACTATTAATAAAAATTACTCTAATATGTTATAGAAATTGATTTTCCATTATTTTTAAATAATCGCATTACAATTTAATAATAAAAACGATCCTAACGGTCTCTGCTGTCAAAATTTATTTATTTCTTGTATACATTTTCCGATATTTCGATTACCTCGTCACAACCCTATTGAAAAAGTCCGATAAAACCTTATAAGGACCTGGTAAAATTGGTGCAAATGCACACATATAACCCGATACCGGTATCGGGTTATATGTGTGTATTTGCACCATTTTACCAGGTTTTTCCGACAGGGAAGTAATTATCATCAGGGCAATTTTTACGTGATGTCGAACGCATATTACTAGTCGAATTATGCATTTTTTATTATAAAATTTTTATTTACGACATCGTAGCTGCCGGCAGAAGCAAACTACGAGTATTACAATTTAATTTTATACAATTGTATGAACATAAAATTTTTATTTTAAATTGTCACAGACTCAAAAACTTTATAACTTTACTTTGAAAATGTATATTCTACTTTACGAAATGTATCTATCAACAGGCAAGCTTCCAAACATTGTCTCTCTAATTATTTAACGCAAGCAAGTATTGATTATTCGCAAATTAAAAATTCAAGTCACCGCTGTCTGTCTTACCGACCTTTTTCTACTGGGCCCCGCTTTAGGAGCTTTTACCGCCATCTAACTACGGCCACCTCGAGTAAAATGCGGTTGCACCTGTCAAGTACACAAGGCTCGAGTTGACAGAAGTATTTTGAATAAGGAATTTCCCACGATTATTTTCGAGAAAGGTTAGTCGCTCGCTAATTCGTAGCTCGCGCTCCAATTCTCCGGCTCCGATCTCGCCGATAAATTATTATTAAAAATTTCGTGGGCGTGGCACTTTTCGACTACGCGAACACTCGCTCTTCCAGAACCAGCCAACCTGTAAATTTCTCTGTTTATTTCGCTCGCATCTCTCAGCGACGGTTATTCCAGCCTATTACTTCATTACTTGGTGATTCATCCCTATGAATTAGCTATTCTCAAGGCTTCGTCAGAATCGGTTTGCTCTTGGGCTTTGTTTTATTGGGAAATCGAGAGCGATCGGTGGTGGTTTTAGGTTAGGATTTTAATTAGGTTTGAATATTGTTTATAAGTGGGAACGTTAGGATTTATTAAATTAATTTCGTTAGGTTTCAGACCAGTTGCTGTTTTAATGCATTTTTTATGAAAGTTTAGTTAGGAAATATCTATTTTTGAAACAGCAACTGCAGTTAATTAACATTTTAAAATTATATGCTTGACTAAAATTTGTAAATTGAAAGTAGAAATTATATTTCATTATAATCACAAGAATAGAGTTTATTAATAATGTGGTTTATAATTTTAAGTTTTAGAAAGGAATTTAATCATTTGTATTTTATTATTATTTCATTTTCAGACCTTACAAAATACTGAGTCAACTGTGATATATAATGCGACTGTCAAGAAAATAAGTATATATAAAAATAAAAATTAGCAGTATGGAGAAAAGGGGAAGTGCAGAGCTTTTGAATGCTGAACAAAACAATTCCAAAAATGCTAGTTCAGATTCCCTCAATTCGGACAGCAAGAGTAGTTCACTCAACTCAAAAATGGGACAAGAGTCTGTAAGTATTGTTTATATATAACTTTCTTGTTTAGTCTATTAATCAAACATTACAAACTTTAATAATTTAATAACTATTGTTATTCGCTAACATTTACCTGTTTTACTTATCCATAAACTTTAGGAGAGTTGGGAGAAGGCATCTCATTCAAAGAGCTTCTCGACCAGCTCCACTTCGACTGATAATAATATCATTTCTGCTTTAGAAACAAAAAAAGAAAATCAAGGAAAAGAAGACCCGGTAAAATAATTAATAAAATATGAATAAAGCATTTTTGTTTTATTTAGTTTTTTCACAAATCTTTCATACAATTTTTTATAATGCTTATTCAACTTTTATTTATGTAATTGTAAAAAAACATTACTTTACAAGCACCAGTTATAAATTTATGTATATAGGCACAATATGCTTTGAAAACTTATATTATAACACAGTTGAACATTACTTAGTTTGTAGTAAAATGTTATTTTATTTTCGTATTTTAAATTATTTAAGTATTTAAGTATTATAATTACTATTTTAAACAGCTATTAATAGCTTTCTTCGTTGTGTAGAATTTGACTGGAAATGAATCAGGCCCACCACTTCTCAATGGGGAAAGAGTTCAAGGAGTTGCACGAGATGTTACATATCTCTGCCCATACTCTGGTCCAGCTCGAGGAGTACTCAGTGTCACCAACTACAAGCTACATTTTCGCAGCATTGACAGGGACACACCTTATGTGGTGGAAATGCCTTTAGGTGTTGTTAGCCGAATTGAGAAAGTAGGAGGAGCAACAAGTAGGGGAGAAAACTCTTATGGAATAGAAATCTTTTGCAAGGACATGAGAAATCTTAAGTTTGCTCACAAGCAAGAAAATCATTCCAGAAGAAACGTTTTTGAAAAATTACAGCAGTATTCTTTTCCTCTTTCACACAACATGCTTCTTTTTGCTTTTGAATACTCTGAAAGTTTTCCTGAAAATGGTTGGAATGTGTATGAACCAATCGCTGAACTGAAACGAATGGTAAATTCATGAACTTAATTTAAATAAATTATGTGATTTAAACATACCGATAACATTCTCTTGTTTTCAGGGTATCAATAATGATATGTGGAAAATATCGAAAATAAACGACACATATTCTATATGTGACAGCTACCCAGCTGTTTGGGCTGTCCCAACTGCTGCTACTGATGAGGATCTTCAAGCTTCTGCTGCTTTCAGAAGCAAAGGAAGGCTTCCCATTCTTTCATGGATTCATCCAGAAAGTCAAGCGACAATAACGCGATGTGCGCAGCCTCTTGTTGGTATGGGTGGAAAGAGAAGCCGCGAAGACGAAAGGTATATACAATTAATAATGGATGCTAATGCTCAGAGTCACAAACTTTTTATAATGGATGCTCGACCAATGGCTAATGCCATAGCAAATAAAGCGAAGGGCGGAGGTTATGAGGGTGAAGATGCTTATCAGAATAGTGAAATTGTTTTTCTTGACATTCACAATATTCACGTAATGAGAGAAAGCCTTAGGAAATTAAGAGGTACAATACTTTTTTTTATTTTTTCAATTTTAATTTTTTACTATAATATAAATATTTTTATTTCATTACAGAATTGTGTTTTCCAAATATTGACGAAGTAAGGTGGCTATCAGGTCTAGAGGCAACAATGTGGCTAAAACACATAAAATGTATACTTGCTGGAGCAGTTAAAATTGTTAATAAAGTTGAAACTCATAAGACTTCTGTCTTAATCCACTGTTCTGATGGTTGGGATAGAACTTCTCAGGTTAGTTCATTTTAATCTTAAGGTTTAATTTTATTAATTTCAGTTTAATCAAGTAATCGTTTTTGTTACAGCTCGCTGCTTTAGCAATGTTGTTGTTGGATCCTTACTATAGAACGATTAAAGGTTTTGAAGTTTTAATTGAAAAGGAGTGGCTTAGTTTTGGTCACAAATTTCAACAAAGAATTGGTCATGGTGACGAACATCATAGTGATGCAGATCGATCGCCAGTCTTTGTACAGTTTGTAGACTGTGTTTGGCAAGTAAGCCAACAATTCCCAAATGCCTTTCAATTTAATGAATACTTTTTGATAACGATTCTGGATCATCTTTACTCTTGTCGATTTGGAACTTTCTTATGCAGCAGGTATGAAATACTGTCTTTCAATACAATTATTTTCACTCTGCATATAACTGAAAATAAACATAATTGCAGTGAAAGAGAACGAGTTCAAGAGAAATTAAAGGATAGGACGGTATCGTTGTGGTCTTTTATTAATAGTCAAATACCGCAATATCAAAATCCCCTTTACTGGGATGGTCCAACGCACCAACAAATTTTAATACCCGTCGCAAGCATGCGATATATTAAACCTTGGAAGAGCTTTTATTGTAGGTGGAATCCTAGTATGCGTCAGCAGGTATGTTTTAAACTACTCAGTATTATTTACATTCCCCTTTATCAAATTACAATTATTAAAGAAAAACGTTTTATTCTAGGATCCCGTATATCAAAGAACGCGTGAACTTCTAGTCCTGAAGCAGCAACTGAAGAAAAAAGTAGAGGAGTGTAGACGGGAGCAAGCATCTCGTACCAATCGTACGATGAACTCGTCGGCAGCACCAAGACTACACTCACCCGTACATTCTTAGCAGTATGCTGTTGATCAACCCTGCCTCCGTTTAACTTGTAGCTATGTAAATGAGCCTTAGAACTGCTAAACTACTTCGCGATAATCACAAAAATAAGCAGCTCGCACGACTAATATCGCGCAAGTCGACGACGTTTTTCCTTTGACTGAAACCAGCACAGCTGTTGTACAAAGCGCCGGTGTACTAACAATAACTAAGTAAAACAAAAAGGAAGAATCGATCGAGGAACTAAGAAAGGAATTAAAAGTACGTCTCTCGAGAATCTTTAAAATATGTATATGTATATATTACAATCTTAAGGATAAAAACACAAACAATCGTACATTTATACATGTAGTGAACGGTATAAAAAAGATTTCATATTTATAAAAAAAAAAAAAAACAAAGAACTAAAGAAGCAAACTAAGAATTCCGCTGCATTTTATCTAAGACGCGCACGCCTCGCGTTCGGCTTTGAAGTGGACTACTATTACCCGTGCTCTGCTAATTCCAAGTGAGAAACTGCACCAAGCGATTGTATCATCGCTTTTTCACGTTGATGAGTAAACGCATCAGCAAGACGGTCGGCGTCTCCAGCATCAGGGACAATCCGTACGAACAGATGTACGTAACCATTAGGTTTCCCAGGAATATAGCACCCTGAAATTTGGAAAAAAGCCCATCATTTTTGTATGTATAATTTTAATTAGATATTCGGCGGGCTTGCGCTTACGTTTGGCAAGAAATCCACGTGAACAGCCGACTCGCTGTGCAGGTAAATTGAATTAATGAGAAAGGGATTAAGCAGATAAGCGCAGTATGTCAATCTGCTTAGTGGAATCCAGGCCTTAAAGCATAGTATTTTATTCACGATTCCTGAAATGAATGATTGTAATAATTATTGGTGAACATGAATAGTTTCCTTTTTATAGTTTTTAATTTTTAAATTTTTTATAGTCTCGTTCTACATGTACCTAAAGAATACACAATTTTAATACTAAACTTTGTTAAACCTTTTTGACGACTACTAAATAAGTGTCTTATATAATTAAATAAATTTTATTTGCTATAATTTTTCGATAAACATTAAATTATACACTAAGATAGAAAGAACTAAATAAAACATTTTGTTTAAACAAACCTGTTTTGAATTTAATTTTAAGCATATTGTGCAATTATTATTACCTCCGTGTTTAGTACAACAAGCGATGAGAAGCCAAGCTAATCCGACTGCCCAGACGGTTCTGCTGAATGCGACGTAAAAAGCAGACAGGAGAATGGATATTTGCCTCTCGCAAAGGCCAAACAATACGATTAAGTTGCAGAAGCTGCCAAGCAGCCAACCAGTTACGACTGTTCTCTACAACATTTATATGAATATTGGTTTTCCACAGCTTTCATAAGATTTTAAATTCAGTTTTTATGCAAAATTCTTTTTACGATTACTTGATACTATTTTAAAGTTCATATCATTTTCATTTCATTTATTTACCCTTTTTAAAGGTAACTTGCTATTCAGTCTTGCAATGATATAAGCCGTGATCATTCCCACGATGTACGGTCCGATTCTGGTCCACGGAGGATCATACAACACGTCCAGCATGTGATACTGCTGATCCATTCTACAAATTCATAAGCAGAACGTGATTTATACTCGCCAATTTAAAATAAAAACGAAAACTCAACTTACGTGGGCACGTATTCATTAACGTAAGAGACGTAACCAGTGATAACAATAGAACCAAATAACAAAATCAGCAGTATTGCAGCTGCTGCGTAAAAGAATCTAAGGAAAAAGCACGAGTGTAATTCTTTGCCCCGAAAAACCTTCCGACCGAAAAGATAACATTTGAAAAACTTACACGGAGGATAAGATCAACAGAAAAATAGCGATTATGAAAAATTGCATGTCATTCGACAAGTACCAACTCCAGGACATGCACTTTTGACAATAAGATAAATGTAAATTGAATTTATAAACCAAAACTGGGATAATTCGAGGGCAAAGCTTGTTTTACCATGGTCTCTCTGCCGAATAAATTATTCACGTAAAGAATGTTCCTCCACCAATACTCCTCGCACACGTCCTGCGGCCGCTCGGTCATGTAAAACTGCGAGGTCCTCCCGTACCAAGAGGCGTTCAGCTGGAGAATCCCTACCATCATCATGTACGCAGGAGTCAAGCTGTAAGCATTACCTCGGACACTCAAGCGCACGAAATTATCCGGAATTCGGGGCTGGCAAAGCGAAAGGAAAGGAAAAACCGCCGACAGTACCGTATAAAACGACGTATCACAGTCACGAAGAACTCCAGAACCCTTAATCCGCAGCTCAGATTCTTCTCCCGGTCGTCCTTGTGGGCATTGAAATACATGTACGCGACCAGGAAGCCGCTCAGGAAGAAGAAAGTGTCGACGGAGAGGGTGGAGTTGCTTATCACCTGCACCGCGAAGCCCTCCGCCATTCGCCAGGACCAGGGCTTATTGTCTGAAAGTGAAATTGGGTCTCGTCACCGGCGAGGCTCGAAGCGTCGATCGCGAGGTCGGCCTACCGGCGTAGTCGCTCATGTAGAAAATCGTGTGGATCATGATGATCCAGACCATCCCGAGGAACCTCAAGCCGTGAATCGGCGCGACGGAGTCGCTGCTCAGCTTCGTGCTGAATATCAGCTTCGTGTTCGTGTAGGTGGAGAAGCAGAGGAGTATCCTTCGGATGATTCCCGGCTTCTCCCTCTTCTTCTGCGCGGCTGCCTCGAGATTGCTCAGCTTTATTCTTTCTGCAAAGGAGGTAGACGCGATGAACTAGGGGAGAATTCGTTGGTCCTCGGGGCCGCAGCTTTATTCTCACCGTTATTGTTGTTTTCGCGGAGCTCGAGTTCTTTCTTTTTGCTGAAGCGCTTCTGGTGAACGAAGATGTCGTACGCCGTGCCGACTATCATGAACAGGAAGATCATTGCTATCACGCAGCTGCAAAGCATTCGTTCCCAATTACATTACTCGCAAAGTGGACAAATTTTTCAAAGGAATATATATATATTAAAAAAACGTACTTGATGAAGATAAATCTTCCGCCGAGCAGCCAGAAATGATCGTCCTGCAAATCCCTGACTTGGACCAGTCGGAAATCCGCGGAGTAAAGCTCGCCGACGATCAAGCTCCTCTCCCGGAACATCGCGCTGAGAATCAGACCCAATTCATTCGTCGAGCAGGACGCCGGCAGGCAGAGTCCTAAGCTTACCAGATCCTACAAAGTTACTTTTATCTTTAGCGTCATCGAAGGCGATGTAAAGAACAGCGGCATGCTTCGTTTACAGGTTTCTCAAAGCAGACGTGCAATCTCAAAAGCTACTTCTTGGCTTATGCATTTTGTTTCTGCGTGAAATTTAAGGGGACGCCGAAGGCAAGATTTACCGACCGAGCGTCTTTGTGAGAAAATCGTTTATGAAAAAATAACTAGTCGATAGTTTGCTACAAAAATGTATGCAGTCCCTGGTTTTTATAATTACAAAAGCAGTTTCAAAGGGGCATTTCAAGTTACGTGCAAATGAAAGTGTTACAAACAATTTTTCAAAACCACGATACCTACATATCATTCTAAATTCTTTGAAACACTCCCATTTAGACATAAGTTGAAATATCTCCTTGAAATTGCGCACAGGCTTTTGTAATTATAAAAGCCACGGAAGGCGCACGTTTTTGTAGCAAACTGTTTAGCATTCATTTTCTTGCTTGAAAAAATTTGTCAAAAGCCACCGCTCGATGGCCACAAACCTCGTTCGGCAGCCGGACGTGGTACTGGCCGGTGCTGTTGTGCCTGAAGTAGGCGACGAAGTAGTTGATCCCGAAGGGCGGGAACTCCTGGCCGACGTCGCGCAGCCTCGAGTTGTTGCTCTGCACCGCGTCCTGGAGGACGAAGGGCTCGCGGTTCGCCGCGTCCTGGCACTGGCTCCTGCTGCCCAGCCAGTAGTTGTTGCCGTAGACGAAGCCCGGCTTCGGCTGGCCGCTCGAGTCCAGCACTTTTTGGCGAATTCGCGGGCGTTAGTTGCGTTTTTTTTTTTTTTGCTTTTTTTTCTTTTTTGGGATATGCCGATATTTTTTGGGCTTGTTAGTGGTACTGCGCTGAATTATGAATGAGTCGGTTAGAGTAAGCGTCGGTTGCGCGGTCTTTCGTAATCTTGAAAATTGAGTTTCGTCATTATTCTAGTCTATTTTCATTCCCATGGAAAATCATTTATTATACACCGGCCGTTACGTCATTGTATTTTGAACCACCGAAGTATTTTTGCTTTATGTAATCGACGTCATAGTAAGGCACCGCGTCATTAATTGTACGGGTGCCGTTCGAGTTGAATAAATATTTGAAAAATTATCTTTAAAAATTTCGCTCATAAAAGCCTAAAGTGCAATCGAGAAAACAAATAAGAGCGCAGCGCTAATTCCGCGCAATTTTGCAGCAGAAACGACGGAATACATAAAAATACAGGTTCTCAATGCTCGAAAAGTCCGCCGGCCGGACTAAGCTTACCGTAAGAAACCGAATAATCGCTCAATTTGGCAAGCGGCGATTAAAAGATATTAGCCCGTTCGAAGAACTCTTACTCGCTTCACAAAATCGCTCGAAAGTGAAACCTTTCTTTTCGGGATCCAGCGTGTGCCTGTAAACTCGCGCAATTTCTGAGCAGTTTATTGTCGGGTCGGTTTAGGAGAGAGAGAAAAAAAAAGAGAGACGAGCCTCGTCGACTCTTTGAAGTAAGGACGGTTTACGAAATGTCCAATACGCAAGAGTCGTTATGCTCGACTCGGAAAATTGACAGCTTGTTTAAAGAAAGCCCGACGGGATTTCGACACGAGGGAAATTAATTTTAATGAAAAGTAACGTACCCCTGCAGAGAAACGCAAACCGTGTATTACCCGCGTGCCTGCGCGTACTTCGTCATTATCGCGCGTAACTCGCCGCCCGCTCGAGAAAAAATTGCCGCCCCGACGCGGCGACTTCCCAATCGGCGGGTCAGGCCCGACTATTTTCAAGCACCCGAGGCGATCCGCGAGCGAAAACCCCCCTGCGAGAGAAAAGGGGGAGATCTCGTTTGGCGGTGGCGATGGAGGAAGACATCGCGGCTCCGACTCCGAGCGAGAAACTAGTTTCTTGTGTAACGCTCGCGAAAGTCCGATGAATATTGCCCGGGACGTTTGCAAGGCGCTTACTGGACGTTTGCCGTTTCCTGCGAGTGCAACTTCGACTCGACAGATTGTATTTGCGCTTGGAACGGGCGAACGAGCTTTTCGATTTTGAGCTTTTACGAAGCGGATTCAAGTTGACGCCAGGGCTTTGCGGACAGCTTCCTTCTTCAATGTTAGATTAGAAAAACTAGAAAAATACGAAGGTAGTAAATAATCGAATAATTTCCAACGTTGCTGGCGCGCGTTTTCGCGTCGTTTTCATTTGTAAAAATCACGCTCAACCCATTCCCAGCATTACGTACTCCCCGAACCATCGAGACGCGCGACAAAACCTCCCGAGAAAGAGCTTCCCTCCGAGCAGCGAGTCCCAACCTCAAGCTTTCCGCTCAGCCTCGGCTCGATCGTCCAGCTCGAATCGCGCGAGAGGCCCCGCGCGAACGATTTGAAGAAAAAAAAAAACGAAGAAAGACAGACGCATAGGCGTTGCACAATTATGCGCTCTCGGCGCGCGCGGGGGGACTTTCGGCGAGCCACCCGTTTCGTCGGCCGCGATCGCTTATGCATCGGTCGGCGATTACGAGCCGACGGGGGAAAAGCGGCGGCGGAGATCCAGTCGCGTGGGACTTTCTTTGATGTAAGCGAGAGGCGACGGCTGAAAGCCGCCGCGCTTCGGTGCGACGTCGCTCGTTTATATAGGACTTTTCGGTCCGCGCCTCGGCCGGGAGGAGTGAAAATGAATTTGATTGATTGCCCATCGGGGTTTACGGCGGGAGTTTTTGCCGATGCTGATTAATGGGTTCCGGCGTGGTTTCTCAGCTTGAAAGTGTGGCTTTCGGGCGGGGAGGGAGTAATGAGTTTTTCATTTTTCTTTTCTAGTTTTGCTTTGTTTTTTTTTTTTTTCGTCTTGCGTTGCAGTCTTGCTGATCGGTTCTGCGTGGATGCGAATATTGAGCACGCGGCGTTTCTTTTGCAATGTTTTGAACCACTTTCGGGGCGTCGAACTGTTTTCCACGAGGTCGCGTACAAACTTTTTAATCCCCATTGAAATTGGAATGATTTAAGAATATTCGAACGAGCTGCTATTTACTTATCGAAAACTGACCCATTCACGAAAATCGCTCAAGCTAGTACACAAACAGTGACCTTTTTCGAGCGGCACAACAGTCGCCCCAACCCCCCCGAACTAAAAAGCAGCACAAGCCGACGAGTCGCGCCAAAAAGCCGGTAAAGCAAATCCAACAAACTTTTAACGGCCCAGAGGCTCCTCCGGTCCACCGCCCTGCGAAACCGCTCCAGCTCCTTGCCGCAGGAGGACTCGCTCCCGTCGAGCGCCTCCTGGCTCTTCACCGCCAGGCCGTAGGCGGGCAGCGTCCTCGCCAGCAGCTCCTCGTTCGTCGGCAGCGCCTCCGCGCGAATCCTCGCCAGCGCGACGATCGCGGCGAGGACGACGAGCTCCGCGGTGGCCATCCTCGGCGTCCGACGACCGTTCGAGCGCGAGACGGAGAGAGAGAGAGAAAGAGAGAGAGAGAGAGAGAGTACTTCGCTTCCTTCGGCGTGTTTACGCGAGCAGCGAGCGGTAAACAAAGGCTCTGAGGGGCATCGCTGCACGAGTCGCTGCTGATGGCTGCTCCCGTCGGCGCCGGCGACCGGAGATTAACTAAGGAGCCGGCTGAGAGGAGCGAGTTTAAGAGCCGCCTGCTGGGCTACCCTATGGTGGGGTGCCACCGGCGAACGCTGGCTTTTCCAGTCGACTTGTAACCGACGGGATGAGGGAAGGCCGCCGGGGGGGAGGGGAGACGGGAAATTCGGAAATCGGCCGCGAGCTTTTTGTCGGAGGCGACCGAGTCGTTGGGATTGGAGGTTCTTTTTTTCTTTTTCTTTTATTAGCAAGATTGAATTTAATTCAAAGTGATTGGTAGGCGAGTGGTCGTAATCCACCGCAGTTGATTGTTATCTTTATTTAAGAAGACTTGATTTTAATCAATATAAATAGTGCTTTTTTGAATATCGGAGAAAGTAAATATTGATGTAAAATATGTAAGAATTATTCATTTTAAAATGAAAATTAAACAACGACGTAATTAAGTTTTTCAAAATGGCCGTTTTAAGTTAAATAAATTCTCGTTCATTGCTTGAAAATGGAAAATGCAAAAATTAATAATTAAAACAGCATTAGAATGGAGTCTGAAATACGAGGAATGTTTTTGTACAAATAAAAATTGATTTCGAATTCAAAACTGCTCTTTTGTCATACGATTTGCTAAGCAGTATTCCATTATGCCTATTTTATTACGTGCAGAGCATTAATTCGTGCAATTACTTACGAACGCAGAGATAAAATGAATAAAAGTTTTCACATTGACTAAAATACTCCTGAACAATTTTCGAAACAATCTTCATACATTATTATTTTCTACATCGATAACTAATGAAATTACTATCTTCGCTCAGTCTTCATCTCTTTTGTGCAATCACTTAAAATGCGATCACGTGTGCAATCTGCATAGAAATAGTTTCTTTCCTCGAAACTTCAACGATTACGAGCAACGGCAAACGAAAATCGCTCCAACATTACGAAAAAATGATGTCTACTCCTTGCTCAATTGACTTTCCCCCCCCCCCCCCTCGAACAATGCAAATTTCGTCCCGAGCCGCGTGCATACGATCCAGAATAAAAAGTCTCCCATCACCCGTTCCCCGTCGACGTCTCCCGCGGCGTCCCAAAGGCGCAGCGAGGCGCTCTCGCGCCAGTAAGCAGGGAAGGTCGCGGCGGCAAAGTGGGGTGCAGCCGATCGGCGCCCGGGAGAAAACGCCTTGCGCAATCGGACTATAGGCTAACCGCTTCGAAGACGAGACGCGGCGCGCCGGGCTTACGCCGCGACTCTTTCTCCGCCGCGGCGGCGGATCAGGCTTCTCCCGGCTGGTGCTCGGCGCCGCGCGTCGACACGTGCTCGCGCAGCTGCGCGGGTGCCTCGAGGATTATCCGCGGTCGCGGCTCTCGTCGGGAGGCGAATCGCCGGTTTTCCGTCGGGGCGATCGGGGGAGAAGGATTGATTCGGGCTGTGTAATAATTTTTTTTTTTTCAATTTAGATAAATTGGTTTTATTGAGATTGAAGTGCTGGGAACTGCCGCATTGATTTGTAATATACAGTTACCGAGCAGGAAGTGCAACAAAAATCTTTCTGATTGTTACATGTCCCGCGGATTCGCTCAATCTCATATTTAACGTTTCCTCTCTATGTAACTTAACAAATGAACTTTCTCTCAAATTGAGGCGCAATAAAACCGGCAAGGCATATCTCACCTTCGGCCAATCGAGCGGCGAGTTACATGCAGGCTGAATTCCGATAATTCCGACGTTTCCGCGAAGGAGACGGGAATTTTCGCGCAAGCTAACGAGCTTCGCCCTCCCCCGGTTACGTGCGAAAATCACTTTTCGTATGTAAAACCGCGTGTAATGTAATCTATTAGCGGTATATCGACCGGACGTTACGTCGGCGCGATCTTTTTCCACGAGTCATGTCCATAACACAGAGAAAGTAAGCCTTTCCGCTTACCGGTTTTTCAGATGCTCTCTTGCAAAGCTTTGGCTTTTCGCGGTAAGTATGTCGGCCGATTAGTCTTCGTTGGACTCGGGCACTGTTTTTAATTGTCATACGATAATCTGTGAGTTTGTATATGTAAGTTGGTCACTTTTTTGCATTGAATTTAGAACAAATATTTATCTAAAATCATCATAAAGAGGTGCAATTTAATTTTTCTAATGATACAAATGGAGTTTCAATTGTAATTATAAATTTATTTAGTTATGCTTTTATATTTTTAGTTTGGTTTTATGTTAAAAGTTTTCTAATTAAATTGAATACAGAATCATAAATCTAAATTTTGTTTTAATTGTTTTCATGCAATAAATCTATAAGGTATATTATTATAGCCCTTTCAAACGATAGTTCAAGGTAAATTTATGACCTTCGCGAAGAAATAAGTTTTAACTTTTTTTACTTCGCTGGATATTCTATTTTTAAAATCTAAAAATACTTGTTTAAACCCTTTTCAATCATTACACTCTAATACAAGTAAAAAATACCTTTGAACTTTAAACTGATAGGATAGGAAGGGAAAAGATTTATAATTAAAGGCAAAGAATTAGAACTGAGTTCGATTTTCAAGATGTTATTATTAGAGCACATGGAAGTTCGCATTTTTTCACAGAGTTAGATAAAGACGAACGGTCAACAACGGTAAATTATATAGAAATTAACCGAAGATGGTTTGCAATTCGCAGGCGCATTCGATTTGCGGTTTGGGTCGCTTTTCTAAATAAAAATAAACGTTATAATACAATCGGTAATACAGGTAATAACGGGTATTATTACATTGTAAAATATCACAACATTAATATCTGCAACTTTCTCTTATGATGAATAAATTCCCTTTTATGTACAAAAAGCCTGATGCAAACTAATAGAAAAAAATATAAAAATATACAAATCCACATTCGAAAAAAAAGATAAATTTCGAGATTTCGTCAAATTTTTACATTTTTCATAATTTTCTATCAGACTTTTCTCTTGGAGAGGGGGAGGGGGAGACAATTTTTTTTTTTTCTTAAGGGAGTTTACATTTTGTTTTTTTATTCATTTTTTTTATTCACGGCGCCCTAAATCTTTACACAGTGAGAGAAGAAAAATAAAACTTCAACGCCGCCAAGCGTACACGAATCCTTTCTTCTATAATAATGTACAAAAAGAGGAATCGTTTCCATGCTCATTTGAGGATATAGCGGGGAGACGAGGCGGTTTCCGCTGAATCTCTTATCTCATTTAAATAAATAAAAAATTCTTCGCCGTATCTACAAATAAAATATATAATTACACAAGATGCTATGCAATATACTAGAAAAACAACTGTACATCTCGAGCTCATCTGCACGTAAACTTACTAACGAGAGTGAACGACTAATTTTTGTAACTTTATAGTTCGTTCTGTTTCTTGTATTACTTTTATCTATTAATGGCTTGTTTTTTGACACTTCGTATAGCGCGGTCGATGGAGGATTTCCTATGGCCTTGTTATATGTTCATGTGATTTTACATAATCTAAAACACGTCCTTGATAATTGATTAAAAAATTGTCTAAATTGCAAAACAAACTGTTAGTAGATTTTTTAATATGACAATCGATGACAACGAGCACTTGCAAATGTTCCTGCTCAATGATGATTTAATTTTTTTCAAATTTATTTCAGTCATTGAGTAGTGCTCATTTCAGGTAATATTGATCTGGAAAATGTAAAAAAGTGATTTTACAACTTTTCTATTTGTCAAACGTTTAGTTTACTTGCATTGTACCAAGCACGTTGAAAAAATATTCGCAAGATATGATATAAAGAAAAACGTATTATGTACTACCTCATCAGTCGATTGGCAGTACATTAGCTTTTCGATGACGTACGATCTAAAAATTTATAAGCCAAAATAATTTTGGACTTGAGATTTTTATACTTTCTATAAAATCCGGTACTTTCGTATTAATTTTTTTCATTTTTTTACAAGATTAACATCAAGTTCTTTTCTTTTTCTTCTTTTCCAAACGTTTTGAAAGCATTTAAATAAAATTTTCAAGACAAATGTACTAAAATTGCAATTCGATGTTGACAAATCGCGTTAATGTATCAGACGTAGTGTCAATTCCTCGCTAAAATGTAAAAAGCCGATTAGATTTCAGCAAAATGATTACAATTTTCGTTTGTTATCGAAATTGTAAATCAGTTATTTGATGATATCTTTAAATACTTTTGCAAACTATTTTTATTTATTTTCAATTTGCAAGAATGGTTTACTAAAAAATGTAATTAATTTCGAAAGCGAACGAAAATTGCAATTTATAATTCATTCCTTAAAAATTGTACATTTTGTTTCCTCATTCACAAAAATTGCTGATCTCTCGCAACATACGTTCACAATTTGACACTGCAAAATGCGTATCATACTGACACAGCAATACAAGTTTTATTCTTCAATTATGGAGGAAATGTATAACACCAGCCATTTATCTACATAACAATCACTGCGCTATATTTACAAATTGCTATTGTATTGACGGGATGAACCAATCGAACGTTATAACTTAAAAAACATAATATTCATCTTAGGTTAATATAGTATAATAAGCTTAAATTAAATTTTTTTTCTTAGGAATCAAAAGGCGCTTAATATCATTTTAGCCGCTTTTATCAATGTTTTAGTAGCTGAAAATTTTTTATTGAAAATTAAGGAAGATACGGGGAAAAGAACACGAAAAATCACAGGAAATTATAAGGGAATATTTCAAAAATTAGTTTGGCATTTAGGGTATATGTATGAACGATAAATGTTAAAAAATGTTTTAAAAAATTTGCGTAAATGTAAAAATTTTCAATTATTTCAAAATACTATTTCATGTTATAAGAAAAAGAAAATTTTCAAAGAAAACTTGCGCTTAAAATCAGTTCTTTTCTATAAAAAGTTTTTAAAAAATTCACGCATAATACACATTCAAAGAAAATTCTGCCTATTTTCATATTACAAAGCCTTAACAATGAAATATGTATACAGCCCTAAACCTTGAAACGGTCTTATCTAAAAAGTTCAACGACCATTAATTTTATCACCGGGTGTTGAAAAAATCTTTGGGGCTAACGCAAAACTGAAGACAATCACAAAATCAAAAATCAAAATCTTGGAAGTAACGCAAAGAAAATTTGCTATTTCAGGAATGACGAATATAAAAAAAGAAAAGAACAAAATTAATACTGCGTAAAAGCTTGAAAGTAACCACTTGTACAACCTTTAAAAAATAAAGAAGACCAAGAAGAACAACTTTAACCGAATGAACGCATGATGAAATAGAAAATGTTGGTGCACTCGCAGCATCGACATTAGTTAACATTTATAAGGTTTCGTCGCACTTGAAAGCGCGCTCGCGGCTTCTGCATTTTTTCGTCGATTTGTAATATACATAGGTTTACCTTATTTACAGAGCTATCCCTCCCCTCGACTTTAATTATATTGACTAATGCTCCATTTCACCGAAGCACAGCGACGAAAAAAACTCTTGTGCTTCATTTTTTATTTCCTTATTTCTCACGGAAGAAAATAGGTATATTTATCATATAATTAAAAGTATGTACGTGTCGGTTTCCTCGCTTTGAGTTATTGTTTTCTGTAATATTCTTAAGCACTTTTCTGCTTATATACTTTGAGATTATACATTATTAATTCATCTCGCTCTCCTATCTTACACCAGTCGCGCCTCCGCTCACAAACAGTCCACAAAACGCTTCGTGCGAGCAGGATCATTGATTTCTCCGCTCTGGCTCCCGAGCACTGACAAAAATTAACTTTTTGAAAAGACGCAGATAAAACCTGAATCGAAAAGAAAGCCAACCACACACTGCGTTTTTTATTGTTCCGCTGGTTCTTTTTTTTTTTTTTTTAAATAGCTCTCGCCTCTATGGTACAACGAAGCATTTTCAAAAGGTCAGTTTTCTCGCGATCTTGCCGTAGCAGGAGCAGCAGCAGCGGCGGCGGCGGTTAAATGCATCGGGCGTGCGCTCACAACCTGGACAGGGAGCGAAAGGCGTTGCCGACGGCGAGCTCGCTCTCGGGCTCGTCGAGGATGTCGTCGCCGTCGCAGCTGAGCTCGATGGAGAGCTCGGGGACGAGGGCGAGGCTGAAGACACCGCCGGTGCTCGTCTGACGCTGGTAGTAGTGGCCTCGCAGGCGGGCTGGCCCGGCTGCTTCGTGTTACCTATTGTTTTCCTCCATCACCACTTGCTTGAATACGCCAGACGGCATTTGGGACTTGACCTCGTGCAGGCCCAGCGCCGTCGTGCCGTCCTTCGCGATGAACAGCTGCAGGCCCGTGGCTGAAATTTCGAGAGTTTTAGGTTAATAAATCTTTGCCTTAACTTTGCTGAATAATGTAACTTCTTATTTTCGTTAGAGTTAAGTGGATTTAACTATTCTTCTGCTAAAAATTCAAATCAGAAACTTTTTCCATTAATTTAACGGGTTTTAAAGTTTCTTTTACATTAACAGATTTTGAGGAAAATTGTTATTTTACTTTACATCGCTAAGACGATATTTACCGAGCCGCATTAAATATAACATACAATATTTGCTAGGACATAAATTATTAATAGACGTAGCGTTGATGAAATCTTGCGCACTTTTCCGATAAGCTTCGAGCTCGAAAGGAATTGCGAAGAGGAGTTGAAAACTTTTTACTACGTATTTCAAAGTCTTGCTCCAAACTTCGATAATTCCATTCGCGTTTGCTTGCATAATGCATCGGATGAATTTCCTTTCATAAGTTTTTCTATACAGGTACAGCTCGATGCAAAAATTTAACTGGCTTTACTTTAGTCCATTACATATTTTATATTAGCATTTCCTCGAGAGAATTCTGCAAACGAACAGATTATTACCGAACGAGATTACAAGTATTGCTGTAAAATTATGATTTTAACCAGCCCGTTGCTTAGACGAGTTTGCGGTGAAATTTATGCACCCTTTCGCGACTCCGCTTTAATGCATAAAGTAATTCACATCTTGTGCAACCTTGTCGTACTTTTGCAGATAAGCCCTGCGCTTTATTCTCTCCGCAAGGCTCGAATTTTAAAGCAGTTAAAAAACAAATTCGAAATATATTACTCCGATAATTTTGCCATTATTATTCCGCGGCTTCGCGATTGTAACGAACTCCTTACATAAAGCTGTTTTTGCCGATTGGACTTTTAAAAGTTAACGGTCATGATGAATGACACGTCGTTTTCGTTAATATTATTGTCCGCCTGAATATTAATTGCCACGGGTAATTAGCTCGGAAACGCGTTACTCGAATTCGAAATTTCACTCGCGGCACGTTTCATTACGTGACTAGAGCCGAGTGACGTAAAACTTTTACGGGTCACGTGATTCCCCGCGATGTCAATATAGTTTTCGCGAACGCGGCTGAACTTCGAATTCTGTCGGGTGTTTTCGTGGGTTCTCGGGACGATTTAAAAACTTCACTTTCTCCCTCGCGGTCCATAAAATTTATGTCTTTGGCACAAAGTGACGAGTAAAACTTGCTTTTACCAAAGGATTAAGAATTATGCATTTGGCGCATAAGAAAATTGATATTTTATTAAAAAGCAGACTCGACATTATTCAAAACTGGCTACATTTAAAATTCAAGAAGCTGCGGGCTGCTCCAAAGCAAATGCATAAGAAATTGAATAACGCGAATTTTATGCGCGAGCAGATATATCCAGGCTACAGTAAAACACGCATTACTCCACATCGCGCAGTGCCTCTGCCGTATACCCGGTATAGTAAAATACGTCGTATTCAACTACGTATGCATCTACGAAACGAACACTGCTCGTGCAATCTCGTAAACCTTCAACGAGCTTTTCTCACTTTATACGGGATAGTTTTTATTTCTTTTTTTTTAATATTTTTCATCGATAATTAGATTTACTTCCAAACATATTTATTACTTGGCATTAATTAATCGTTCAATGTAAGAAGTAGATGTAAAGTAAATTGAACGAAATGATTTAACGTACGTAAAAAAAAAGCTTTTACAAAATTCCTTTTCTCTTTACGTTTTACGATTGAGACTGTGTACGGATAGTAAAGACTGTAAGTATCTAAAATTTTATTTCCAAAGACCCCTTTTCACAGGGAGCACGTTCGAGCTTGTAAATTGTAAGAAGCTGAAAAAAAAAAGAAAAAAACTAAAGAAACACCAGCAGTTAAACCACTTACATTCCGCGCTCTCGAGCACCGACTGATCGAGGTTCGTCGCCTTGATGAGCTCGTCGATGAGGGAGTCCGGGTTCGGCCTGGTGACCTCCACCCTGCAGAGCGCCGGGTTGCCGCCTCCGTCCTCGGCCTTCTTCCGCCGTTCCAGGGCAGCCTTCGCTCGATCCAGCGAGCCAGTCTCGCTCAGCCCCGAGCCGCCCGACGCGTTCCTGCAAGCAAGTCCAGAGTCGCCGTTAGTCTTTAGGCTGGTCTCGAATCCTTTCCCGGATTACATCCTACCGGTCGACGCGGGGACGATAAACGTCGTCTTTTCCGCGGCAACGGGGTGCTTCGATCGTCGACGGTTAAGTCAGTCGGCGAGCAGCGCGTGCTCAAACAATGTCGGGGATGTAACGAGGGTACATGCAGAAATGAAGTGAGAAGATGCGCGCACCCGGGAGGCGCCGGGCGCAAAGAAAGAAAAGCTGGAAGCGAGCCGGGAAATAATAATAATAAGCGGGCATGCTGGCGAAGCTTAAATGAGTAAGGAGCAATTTTTCAAGGACTCGGCAAGCACGCCGAGCACAACGCTAATGGAGAAAGGACGAGCACTCCGCCGGTGGAAATTCGTTTTCGGCGCCGAGTTTATAACCAGATAAAGGCCAGCCGTCCGTGGAAAATTTCTGCGCGGCTTACTCAGAAATGACAGAGAACGAATTTCCACCGATTTTTTTTTTCGTCTTTTTTTTGAGGGTGAAATTACAGACAACCTTTGTTTCAGATTTTCGTTTCACAGTCGGCCGAATTGAATTTTCACTTTCGTTTCGATGAAATGTTTTGGCGAATAATCTCTCGTATTTTTAGCCTCGTGGCGAGTAACTTTTTATTTCCCCGTCCGTTATTTTTCCGTTTCCCTGGCAGCTCTGCTTCCAATTTCTGCTAGGATCGAGATAGCTTATTAAACGAAATCTCATTACGGTCGTCGTTTCCCCCCTCGAAAACAATTGTCCGCCGCGCAATAAAACCACGCCGCGGCAATTGAAAAGAGCAGGCAATTACGACAACATTATCAAGCACGCGCATTTTATTTCGTTCTTATCCCATTCGATAAAGCTCCCATTAGCCGAAAGGAATCGTTCATTTGCGCTCGATGAATTTCCAAAAGTTACCCTGGAAATTCGCCAAGCTTCCGAAACAAAAGTTGCCTGCATCCTTCACCACCCGTCGCGATATAATTCACTCGAAGGAAAAACCTCTCCTACAGAGCGGAAAACTGGCAGGCCGCAGCTCCTGCCAATTTCCCAGGAATCTAACACAAATAGGTAGAGAGAGAGAGAGAGAGAGAGAGATTCGACTGACGGTGGGGTTATGCTGTTTCGGTGCTGCGCGGCGACGAGGAGCTCGGGCACTTGGAGGGAGGAGGACTCCTCGGAGTCCGGGCTCGTGGCGACGGTCGCCAGCTTGCCGCCCGCCCCGTCCAGCAGCTTGCGGTGGCCCCCGACGCCGATGCCCCTGCAACGCACACACGATACTCTCTCGGATATTGCCCTGCCTCCGTCACACACTTGGGGGGTTCGCCGTCGGCCTTTCGCATTCAATGATTTTCGGGGTGGCTCGAGCATCGAAGTCGATTGAATCTCCGTTTGCATCCGCGGATTTTAAATTGATTCGGGAGGGACGAGCGAAATTTGACGCGGCCGCTTCGAGTTTCTCGCGGAGATCGTTTGAAGTACGACGTTTGGATGTTTTATTTATCGAGAAATGTTAATTTCGTGCTTCTCGCAAAATGCGCTCGGGGGAAATTACTGGGCAGACGGTGGAACATTTTTATAAATATTTCTAGACCGATACAAAATTCAAAGGGTACTCTTTTGCGGTTCAATTTAAAATCAAATAATGGTATTACGTTCTTTTTTCTGCTATGAATGTAATAGATTACAAATTTATACTTTAATTTAATAAAAGCTAGTTCCTGGCCGACCAAAAGTTGCACATACCATGACCTAATTACAAACTTCATAATTATGATTAATGTATTAACGGCTGCTACTCTACATTTATCTAAATGAGAGAACTTGATTTATGTAAAACTGTTTTTAATCGCAGAATTCAACATCATTAAATTATATTTCTATTATATTGAAAAGTACGATAATCAAAAAACTCATTACGCTTATATGACGACTTCTTAACTGATGACTTCACCAAGTACGCAATTGTTATAATTAAATAATCTGATTAAGCACTTCGCAATAATTATATTTTTTACATAATTACTCAGTTTATCGAGCTATTTCGATAGAAAGGAAACTTATCTCCTTACAATAAAATGATAATGTAGATAAAAATAAATGTTTCGCAATAGGTATTTCAATAATAATTCCGAAGAGCCCCGGAATAGAGAATCGATGAAGTCAGGTGTACTTAAGATGCGGATGAATCATGTTTCGCGTTTGAGTGAAGAGGTATTGTGTGAGCTTTTAAAGTCGGCGATGATGAATGCTATTAAGAGAAGGGAAAAGCACTAGATTAGATTGATTCTTCCGAAAAAGTAGTCGAAGTGATCAATTGCGACTCGAATATTTTCGGTGATTGAATAATGAAAAGATTCGGGTGGAATGAAAGTGAAAATAAACGGTGACGCGTAAAAAGTGTAAAGAAAAGTTTTTGAAAACTTTTCATCATTGGAAGTGTCAAATTGTGTCAAATCATACCCTGAGAAAAATTTATAGACTAAGGACAAACTCGTTCTGCCGATTAAATACAACGTATGCGAAATTGGTATTTCTATATTTTTAGTATTTCTAGTGTTTCTTACAATAGTAAATTCTTAAAAAACAGGTATAACTTCTGCAATATCTTCCAAAGTTAAAAAAATTACACGTTAGCCTTCAGTTTATAATAAGCACTCAATTTTTTTCGCTCCTACATTTCCATCAATATAAAATTTCCTTTTTGATTTTGTAAAATTTTTCTCAGTTTAGAATCTAGAATATTTTTAAGTGTCTGCAAAGTGTACTTCAACTACAAAATAGCTGATGCACTACTTTAAGAAGTTGTAGGTAAGAAATTCGTTTATTAGAAATAGTCGCTCGTACAATCAAAATGCAAAACTAGATCTCACCACATACAAAATAATAATATCATTCCTTAAGCTTAATCTTACGACAGAACAATTCAAACATCCGCGCAGCGCAGCCTCGATGAATATTCCTCCAAGCTCCGCTCTCGAATTAGCAAGTCCCGAGCTCAGAGAAATGCCCATTTAAATCCGCAAGTCTCGGGAGATCACGGCGAGCCGAAAATTCAAAGCGAGCCTTCCAGAAAAGCGAAATAAAGTCTGCCCTCGCCTCGCGGCACTAAGCAGCGCATTCGGGATCAAGCTCATCCCTATTACGGGCAGGGATGCATGCAAGGAGTCCTTCGGACGCTGGAGCTCGCCTCGCCCTACATAATGCCGGCGCTGCGTCATTTGCATCGCGTAATTAGACGAAAATCCGACGGAGCGAGTGCCGTGCATTGTAAGTTACCCGGCTGCCTTTGGCTTTCGACCGGAGTGCTCTTTGATCAGAGAATAGTCGAATGATGCGTAAAAGATTTGAGGAATCGAGGACTAACTGTACGATCGCGAGTTGACGACTAGTTTTTAAAATTTCAAAGTCAATTCGATCAAACTGTAAAAATGCCGGTTCAGCAAACAGTAATAAAAAAATCAATTTTCGGAATCCCTTGCGAAGGATAAACTGAAATACAAATCTGCCAAATGCATTCAAGCAAATAAATTTAATTTAAAAACCATCCAAATCAATTACAACCCGAAGTGAATTTACAGGGACCGTTCCGTCGAAGCCGAAATCATTCCGCGCCGACAATTCGTCCCGGCAAATTGTTTCCCAACCAATACCTGGCCTCAAAAGAGGGCGTCTCAAAGGCGCGAAATCGAGCTACTCGATTGGGCGCGTAATCGAGCGTTGCCTCGCCGAGGACTAATTGCGTTCCTCGCAATTAGATCCTCGATCAATCAATGACTCGCCTCATTCCTTTCCCGAAATGTTCGAGGCAAAAGAGGCGCGCGGCCGAGTAAACAATCGCGCAAGCAATCCAGCGGTCGAGGTAAGCAATCGCAGCGGACGAGGCGAGCAGGCAATCAGAAGCCGCTTTGTTGGATCTAAAGACGCTGGCTGAGAGATGCATGCTGCCGCGGAATGTGGTCGATGCGCTTTGCGAGGAACGTAAAGTGCTGAAGCTTCGCAAGCTGATTTAATTCAGACGCCAGTGGCTTGATTACAGTCGTTCGACGATGCAGGTTTTGGTCAAGGCTTTTTTACCAGCGACGAAGATTGCGGAAAAAGACGATCTCGAAAGAATTGCAAAATTTATTTCGTTAAACCCGCGACTTCTCTTTAATAAGCAGCCTTTTTTGAAAATTTTATTTTCGAATCAAAGCGACCGATTCTCCTTGAGCAAGTGCCCAATTACATCACGCGCACCGCTCGGCCGAGCAAAACCGAATTTCGCCAATATTAAGCGAAACGCCAATTCCGCCGCTATCTCGGGCTCGTTTCCGTGCCAAGCACGAAAAGAAGCCGCCGACGACGAACAATTAACTCGCGAAACGACAGGCCGCGCGTCCGTTTCGTCAAAGTGACTCGCGCGCGCGCGCGCGCAAGTGTCCGCGGCGGGGAAGCGGCGATGATGCCATCGCGCGAGCGCCTTATTATCGACCGCTCGATGATCTCGCGAATCGCGCGCTTTGCAATTAAGCGGCGCTCGAGCGGCATTATCGCGCCGCTTTCAGCGGTGATTTCAGCACTTTTCGTAAAACGCCGCGTGAATTCAGGACTGTGCGTAGGTCAGCCGACGTCGAGCGAACGGAACACGTCGCAAGAATGAATTGTTGTGCGCTCGGATGGTAGATTGCTTTTTTAACATTATTTAGAGAGTTTTGGGCTCAATGCTTGGACATTAAACAGATTAAAGTTAATAGAAATTTGTAAGCAAGTAAATTACAACGCAGTGAGCTGGAAACTCTCTAACGAAGTTTACATTATGCTTACATAATGTACCTTAGCAGGTACTAAAATTAAACTAACTTAAGCTAAAAGTTTTTAAGACAATGCCATACCAAAGCAGAAGTTTTAAATGTACATGACTAAAGTAATTAAAGAAAAGTTCTACGTAGAAAGCCAAACGGGGGATGCAAAATTTATTGAAACTCTGCTTTACCGACTCACAACTGCTATTTCCACAAATCAAACATTTAAAACACAGACCGAACATTCACAAATGCAAACCATCATCTCGCTTCGAACTCACAAATCATGCTCCACAATCATAAAAAAAAAAACAACGAAATTACACAGCCGACAAAGCAAACTTTCAATTCCACCCCTGAAGCAACAAATCCACAAACTCTTCTAGCTGAGAAAGAAACTACAAGGCAGCGGCGGCGGTGGCGGCAGAGCGGTCCTCTCTCCCACAGGGAAGCTGATCCGAGGAGGAAGGATCCACAAAAAAGACAGCACGGGGGCTCAAAGAGATCACCCTGACTCCCAAGCTCGACCTACCTGCTGGTGTATGCTTGGCCAGCGGCTGCGATAAAGGAGGCCCTGGCGGCGTCGGGCCTGTGCAAGGGATCGGGAGAGGAAACGGCGCGCGCCTGCTCGGCGAGCTTGAGCACCGGACTCGTCTTGCCGCCCCTCTCGATGCAGTCGCAAGTCTTGGAGACGCCCCGCCAGCTCGGCTGGCCTATTCTCGGATTGCCGTTGCGCGCGGGCTTGATCAGGTCCGGCACCCTGAAGACGCTCGACTCCCTGCCGCTCTTGGGCGAGGCGAGGGGCGCCGAGAGCCCGTTGCTGCGCTTCTTGGACAAGTCCGCCGAGCCGGCGGACCTCGTCGACTTGCGCAGCCGGGAGGAGAGCGGCGTCGAGTCCTTGAAGCGCGAGCGCGGCACGACGAGGGTGACGGGCGAGGGGGGAGAGATGGGAAGGTGGTCGGAGGAGGTGTTGTCGACTTTTAGGCACTCGGGGGGCGAGAGACTGCTGCAGCCGTTGCTCGTGTCGTTGTTGCTCGCGGCCCGCGAGGGCAGACGTGGCGCCCAGACTGGCCAGGAGGGCGACCTATAATAAGGCAGAGACAACACACTCATTGGTCGATTTCTGGATGAGCGCTGGCTGCCCGTGAAGCTGCTTGCTCTCCTTGCTGAGTCGCGGGGCTGGCTTTGTTAGTTTCGGCGATGGGCTTTCTTTTCGTTATTTTTCGACATTAAGTTATCTACGAGCTCGGCCAGTGCCCTCGTCAACGAGAATCTTTTCTTTTCTTTTTTTTCTTTGGAAAGGAGTAAAAATCATTTTTCGGATTCTCAGCTTGACGATGCAGTAGCCGTTTTGCCAACAAAGTATGTATAAATTAAAAAAACATCTAAACATCTAAACATGACAACAATAAACATTAACGTATAATATCGTCACGCTATGCCGTGACACACTATCAATGCAACATCGATCAAAAAGAATAATTCTACTTAAAAAAAAAACTCATCAGGCAGTATTTTTTTTTTTTTTCTCGACTTTCGAAGCAGCATATTCAGTGCCAGTATATAATAAGAGAGTGCAAAAAAATATAGAATAACGCAGAAAAAGAAACCGTGTACTAATTAGAAAGCACTATGTTTAAAAGTCAGAAGAAATGTAATATTTAGACAGAGAAGAACTAGTGCAGTATATAAAGTTGTTAGTGTCGCTGGAGAAATTAAAAGTTGGTTCACAAAGGTTAGCATGAAGTTTATTAAAATGGAAGAATCGCCCGCGTGGTTAAAGTTAGTCATTATTGATGAATCCTCCTTTTCAGTCGCGACTCAGTCGTTACAAAGACGCGCGCGCGCGGATGTGTATTATGCACAATGAGCAGCCTCCGAGTTATCGCCGAAAAAGATTCGCGCTGGAGTAAAAGTGTTCAGCGGGAGCGCCGAAAGTTTTTCGAAAGATCCGAGAGGTAAAAAGTTATCGGAGCGCGGAGGAGAATAAAGGACATCGCGAGCGTTCGATGTCGTAAAACAGGAAATTCTATAGGGTGCCAAGTGAGTAAAGTGAACGAAGAAAAACGCGGGGAAGGAACTGCCGTTCAGAGCCGCGAGGACGTTTTTACGTTTACGTTTAATATCAGTCGCCGACAAAGTTATTGTCAAAAATGTTGTCTGTTTGCTTTGATTTTTACCAGTGGCGATTCAAAAAAGCCTATTCTTGCTTCTGTAATTAAAATTTTGTACTCCTTCGTCGTCGTAAGTTGTAAAAGATTATCAAATCGCTAGCTATCCCTTTAAAGTACTCCTTCAAATCCCATTGAATATTAACGTCAAATTACTAATCTCATATAAATCAAACAAATCACAGCTAACAACAACTCGACGTTAAAACCTAATGCTCAGTCGTCCTTTCAGAACACTCCCAACCTAGAAAATTAATCAAAATCCGCCTCGAAAACCGCGAGGCGTCGCGAGTTCCGACGGCGCGGCGATCGGCGAAGGGACGCGAGAGAACGACTCGGGGGGGGGGGGGGGGGGGAGGGACCGGGGGACCAACC
>JAWWEM010000010.1:1568795-1611882 GCA_035582935.1 Ormyrus thymus
TTAAAGTAACTGCGTATAAGCGGGCTGGGATTTTTTATAAGAGTTGGTAGCAGCGTCATCTATTAATTAAATTTGTAATTGAAATAAATAGCTTTCGAGTTTCAAGGTCAAGGGTAAACAAAGGATTAAAATTTTGAGGGTTTGACAATCGAAAGGAAATATATATTCGAAATGTATAACACTTACGCAAACACAGTTTTGTCTTTTAAAAATAGGCATTAGATTAACACATACAAAAATTACATAGTTGAAATTTCTTTAACTTTAATATTGGCAATTACTTTCTGTGCAGTAAGCATTATAACAATTTATGACATTAAAATAAGATATGATCAAATGCAATTTTTATTTGTGTGAATAAAAGCGATCTTAGATATTAATATAATTTATATAAAAACTGATTTATTACTTAATTTTTTCTAATCTGCTATCTTTTGCAATTTTAAAAATTAGATAGTTGACTTATGCAAAATTTGAAAATCCAAATTTTGCCTCATTTTCCAGATGGATATCCAATAGCAACGGTCGTCAGCTGTGCGTGCTTTGCATGTACTTCAATGAGGGTTCGTTTCTAAGAATTGCGTGAGGGAGTTGCACCATATCGAGCCGAAATTGTTAGCGACATTTGTGCACAAAGTAGTCTTCGCTGTGCTTGTTCTAGGCATAGCAGAGCTTGCAAGTGTCAAACTAGAGGAGGTTATGTTTGTTGAAATCAACAAAAAACCTCAGATGAAGGAATACGATGATATTTAGAAGTCTTTCAGCTCAATGGGTCCTAATAATAGTGCTGTTTGTAATAATTTTCTTTGAAATCACACGTTTAAATAATTTAGAAAATAGTAATAAAATATTACGTTAGTACATGATACTGTTGATTTTTTTGAATGCAATTTAGAAAGAACAATTGAATACATTACTTACTTTGTTTTTAGAAAATTCTCTGTTGCAATTTAAGAATGAGGTCAAAAACAGTCCTGCCCCTGAAATTCAACCACAAAAGCACTCGTTATCGGATAATGATAATGTTGTTGTGATATATAACAGAGTACCAAAAACAGGTTCAACAAGCTTTGTCGGTGTTGTTTATGATTTGTGCAAGAAAAATAAATACCATACTCTTCATATAAACATAACTAATAATATGCATACTCTTACCCTTGCTAATCAAGTAAGTTTTTATCATTGCAATTTTATTCTTTAATTTCTACTTGTTTTAGTAATTTTTTATGTTCTTTAAGATGCAATTTGTTCAAAATATAAGTCATTGGAATTCCATTAAACCTGCGTTTTATCATGGGCATATGGCATTTTTAGATTTTAAGAAGTTAGTATATTTTTAAAGAAAATAATTTCATTCTTTTCAATACTTTATATTTATTAAACATATTTAACATTTTCATTAAAATATTTCTAGATTTGGCCTAGAGGGTAATCCATTGTACATAAACTTGTTACGTAAACCTCTAGATAGATTTGTTTCCTACTATTATTTCTTAAGATATGGAGATAATTTTAGACCTCACTTGATACGAAGAAAACACGGGGATACTAAGACTTTTGATGAATGTGTTAAAGTAGGACAAGCAGATTGTGATCCTAATAATATGTGGCTTCAAATTCCTTTCCTATGTGGTCACGATCCAGCTTGCTGGTAAGATTATTAATGGGTAAAATGTTTTCTATTATTATTGATTAATTTTTATAATTGTTCTTTAGGGAAGTTGGTAATGAGTGGGCATTAGAAGAAGCAAAAAGGAATTTGCAAAGACACTATCTTCTAGTAGGAGTCACAGAAGAACTTACTGATTTTATATTAACTCTTCAGACTGTTTTGCCAAGATTTTTCAAGGGTGCACATGATCTCTTTTTAAAAAGTAAACATATTTTAAAATTGTTTGCAAAAATGAAACATTTATAATTTATAATTTTTTAATAATTATTTTCATATTTTACAGATAATAAGTCTCACTTACGGCAAACTACGCAAAAAATTGAGCCTCTTCCAGAAACAGTTGAAAAAATTCAACGTACAATGGTTTGGAAGATGGAAAATGAATTATATGAGTATGCCTTGTCTCAATTCCATGTCGTGAAAAAACGTCTTATTAATGCTTCCATGCAAGACGCTAATCAGCGCTTTTTTTATGAAAAAATCAGACCAAAATAGACTAAATTTACTAAACATATTGATTTTTACATTTATACATTTTTTAACAATATTTTTTTTAAGAAAAAAATAGTGTAATTTTGTTTTATACATTTTGTCATAGTATAAAATATAATTCTAAATATTTTTTTACTTATTCTTAATGTGTACCTATTAATATTATATATTAAAAGTTTTTACTTATATACTTTTATGTACAGATCAAATATTAAAAAATATTCCAATGTTACAGAGTAATATTGTGTGATATTTATTTATGCATGCATCATTTGAATACTAAAACTGGAAAGTATACATAAAATTGCTCAATTGCATAGTTAGATGCACTAAGATGTAGCCAACTCTAATGATCAGAATATATCTGAACTAACTTCCAATTGTTGGTTGTTTTGTAATATAAATATACACGTGAAAATTTGTCGTAAAAAAATTTTATTTTTCTTGATCACAAGGTTTTAATGCAAACATATAAACAGGATATAGACAGGATGGAAAAGTATGTTGTCTTTGTATTTTAATACATTTATATCCAGCTTTTTCAAATATTTTCAGTAACTTTGCTTTTGGCCTTGTGACTGATGAATCTACTTTGTCAATTTCTACATTATTGGAACTTGTCACGTTTTCTTTCACGATTATAATTCCAGGGTTTTTCAATCCTATACTGTTAAAATTTTTTTAATTAATATTAAATTAGTTTTATTATTACTTGTAGAAATTTAAACCAAACACATTTGATCTACTTACTTGCATCTTTTAAAAAATTTAACTAAGTCAGTGTCATTTAGGTGACCTAAAACCCACTGACACCATATTACGTCATATAAATTTGGTAAAGGTTCAAAGTCTTGCAATCCTTAAAAAATATAAATTTATAATCATAGAATACATTTGTTATGTTACACATGAAATAATCTTTATTATATTGTATATTAATAATTACCCATAGCAAAATATTCTCCAACTGAATTTCCAAGTAATACTTTGGCTTTTTCTAAAAATTTTGAATTTTGTTCGACCAAATCAACTTTCTCAAAGAACTTTAATAGAAGATTTTGGGATACTCGGCCAATACCAGCACCACAATCCAATGCATATTTTTTGTCAATATTCAATTTTGGAATCTAAACAATATATTAAGATTGATAAAAAAATATAAATAAAGTTTCCTGAAAATTATTAAAAGAATCTACCTGGAAGACTGTTCTTAAGAAGTGTTCAGATTCACGAATATCAACGTCTGAAATAGAACCAAATCCTCCTAATACACCATCTAAGGTTGGAGGAATATTCTCCCAGTACTGTGCTGCAGCTTCGTAAAATTGCTTCTGATTTGAAATGAACGTTACTTCATCCATTTCATTAGTATTATCATCTGAACTTTTTTTTAACACTGACACATTTTCTTGTATTGACGACATTTTTATCGACAATCATAAAATTGTTATAAAAATCAAATATGTCTACCCAACTTATCACTTCTTCCATATAAATACTTAATTTGACAGATCCATCAATACTTGTGTAAATTCATCATGTTATCATTCAACAGCTGATTTTTGTATTGGACGGAGAATTTTACCATGCTTGCAACATAACCAAAAAGGCGACTCACCGCGTCATCGCCAGCGGTGAGCAAAACACGCGCTCGGCGCTCGTTCCGATTTCGATTCGGTTTCTTTGTTCTAATGACTGCAAATGCGCAGTGCGCACTTGTTCGGTTCCTCATTTCAATTATTCCGCAACCTAACTTTGCTGATGTTTATCTGTTCTCGTCAGTGCTAAAAACTACATATCAGTACTTCAACTTCTTTCAGACAGTTGTTTCTTTAGGTTTTCAAATTGTTTTTGCAGAAAAATGGGAGGACCGGATTTGCCAGAAACGCCAGCCCCTTTAAAAAATATCCAGCCATATTTAAAAATTGCCAGCGATCATGATCAGCGAGATCTTGTCGTCAGCTACTGGGGTAAATAACACTGAATCGATATAAAATGATTTAGTATGATTTTAGCATAACCAAAGTTGAAAATAAATACTTTATTGTATAATTTAAATTACCCAAATAAGGTAAAAGAATAATAGAATAAACATATATGTCTTTTAGCTCGTCTGTATGCATTGCAAACAGGTCTTAAATTATCAACAAAGACTAGCGAAGAAACAAATTTCCTTTTAAAATTAATGGATTGGTTGGAATCCACAAAAAAAGCAAATCATGAAAATGAGGCTCTTACAAATGATATTGCAGCACAAGCACACGTAGAAAACTGGGCATTGAAACTATTTTTGTATGCTGATAAGAATGATCGAGCTTCTAATTTTGGTAAAAATGTTATTCAGAGCTTTTATACAGCTGGACTTCTGTATGATGTACTTACCACTTTTGGTGAACTGAGTGAAGAAGCTACACAAAATAGAAAATATGCAAAGTGGAAGGCAGCATATATTCACAATTGTTTGAAAAATGGCGAAACACCTATTCCAGGGCCTGCAAAGGAAGAGGATGATAATTCCAATGAAAATGTTGACAATAATTTAGGTATATATTATATTCTGTAGTCTAAGTTATGTAAAACTATGTATAATGCTTCTTGGACATAACTTTTTTTATAATACATATGTATATATATATGTATATATGTATATATATATGTATGTATAGTAAAAGTAGGTAGTGAGTGAATGTAAACAAACTTGCATCTTAAAAATTTATTATTCACAATATTCTTTTTATTCAAACAGATGAAAATGAAGATAATTTGGCTGATGAAAATAATGCAGTACCTGGTAAATTTATATATTATTTCTAATTTCAGGCATTTAATCATTTTCACAGCTTCAGTACCTTTAGAAAATGCAGAATAAAGCATTCATGACAATGTTTAACAAAAATGTAAAATATTTTCCATTTTTAAAAGTTCACATTTTTATTATAGGTCCCAGTATGCCACCCACACTGCCTTCACAGCCTCTCTACCCAACAAATCCTTTGATGCCCACACAGCCAACACCACCTACAACAATGGGAGCATTTGGTTTCCCTTCAGTACCAGGTAAATTCATTTTCTTTTAATCCTTAAGTGGAGAAGATAAAGTGTTTTGTAGTGATTGACTAACAATTTAAATATTAGTTTCAATTTAAAATTTTTTTTTAAATTACATAATCAATATAGGAATATACGTAGAATATATGTAATTTTACTTTTAAATGCACTTACAAAGAATCGACACTAAATGTAATATTTTAAATAGCTCAAAACGAAGATAAAGAGGATAACGAGAACGACGAAGAATCCGGTAATTTTTAAATAATAGCTTTCTTGTCGACAAAATTGCTTTCTGTACGCATTTAACTATTAAAAATAACGAAACTTTTAATTTTAAATAGCCGAGAATAAAAACAAAGAAGATATTAAAAACAATGAGGAAACTGGTAAATTACATTAAGAGCATTTTAATCAAAATTCAAATTTTTGTCATCTAATAATATTTAATACATACGTTTAATACTTTAAGCAGCTGAAAATGAGGAAGAGGGGGTTGATAAATCGTCTGTAACATCTGGTAACCTATAATCATTTGCTTTTAGAATTAATAAAATTAGTGCTTTTATTTAATTAACTTCTAAATATTTAATATTTTAAATAGCTGAAAATGAGAATAAGGAAGATGACGAAAATAATGAAACTTCGGGTAAATTAAAATTTTCTTAATAAATAAAAATTTTCAAACTTTTAACGAAATAAATATATTTATTAAATTTTGAATTTTGAATTTCAAGTAGTGGAAAATGAAGATAAAGATAATGAAAACAACGTTGAACCCGGTAAATTTTGATCAAACGCTTTGATTCATAATTTTTTATTTATTTACATATTAAAAAATATTAATATATGATTTCAAAAAATAGCTGAAAATGAGGAAGAGGGAGTTGATAAATCGTCTGTAACATCTGGTAACCTATAATCGTTTGCTTTTAGAATTGATAGTTAGTTTTGCTTTTATTTAATTAACTTCTAAATATTTAATATTTTAAATAGCTGAAAATGAAAATAAGGAAGATGGCGAAAATAATGAAACTTCGGGTAAATTAAAATTTTCTTAATAAATAAAAATTTTCAAACTTTTAACGAAATAAATATATTTATTAAAATATAAATTTTAAATTTCAAGTAGTGGAAAATGAAGATAAAGATAATGAAAACAACGTTGAACCCGGTAAATTTTGATCAAACACTTTGATTTATAATAATTTTATTTATTTACATATTAAAAAATATTACTATATGATTTCAAAAGTTGCTGAAAACGAGGATCACGGGGACGGTAACAAAAATGAAGATATTGGTATAATGTTTAAGCGCATCGCTTTTAGTGTCAAGCCAAAAAATGAGCACAAAGCTTCTGTGCTTTTAGATTGCACCGCATTAATTTCTATTTAGCTTTAATATAAAATGTAACATATTTAATTTATTAAGAAAGAGTTTGTATCAATTTTTTTTGAAACGCATTTAAAAAATTAAATTACTTTTAGAAAATTACAAAATTATCTTAAAATTTGATAGTAAGTATGTTTTTTCTCAAGATCAGTTTGTTAATCTCCAAATTTCAAGTGAATAGCATCCCATGTAGTAAGGAAATTGAATGAAAACTTCCCGAAAGTTTTCCTGTCCGTTAGTAAAGCTTAGGAATCGGTGTTACTTTGAGAAAACTGACATAAAAATTCATAATTTTAGATGTAACAAAATAAAAAGATATAAAATGCTATTTTTCTTAACACGCTTTTGAACTGAAGCTTTATTCTTTAATAATATACTTTGATGTTGTAACCATTTCATGTAAAATTCTATTTCAATCATTCTGTGTAAATACTTTAATTTTTGCTGAGTTTTAATCATTTATTTTTTTTATAGAACCAAACCCCTACAATCCAGCACCAACGCCCACTAATCCAGGAGCAAGCAGTAGTAGATCACATTATGAAGATCCATCATCTACCTTAAAATCAGAAGGTATTTTCTTATTTACACTTAAATTATCAGTTAGTATTATTTTTTTTAAATTAAATCATTAATTTACAGGAGGTTCAGAATTAACTGTTGAATTGTCGCAAAAAGCTCAGAAGTACATTAAATGGGCCGGTAGTGCTTTAAATTACGACGATGTGCCTACTTCAATTTTAAATTTAAGAAAGGCTATACATCTTCTTACAACTGGAGAAGATCCTGTTTGAGAAGATTCAGAAATTTCACGATGCTTACTCGAACAACTTACATTTAAAAAGTCAATTTATGCTTTATATGCTTGCAAAGTTTTTATTTATAAGTTATAAAACCTATATTTTTTAAGAAAAAACGCGAAAAATAAATGTTTTAATTAAAATTAAAAGCTTGTATATAAGAAAATAATTAAATATCTGTATACTTAGATTAAAATAAGCAAAATAAATGAAATAAATCATTTTGCATCCTGTTTATGCTGCTTTTTGTGTAAAATAAATAAACAACCAATAACGTGCTTTTCGCGATGATTTTTTTTTATTAAATGAACACATTGTACAATTGTGAATTGTTTGTAAATAGATGAAATTTTCCTTTACAAACAAGTTGTTTAAGATAAATAAAAGAACCAAACAATTATTTTTCTTTAAAATTTTATTGCTTGCTAATGTAACATCGTCTATGACGGAGAATTTCAAGACTTGAGGATTTTTAGCGCAACACAGCAAGCTAACAAAGCCGCTCAGATGTGTGCAATTAATAATTCCATTTTCCTCGCATAAATCCTACACATGCGGGCGGTTCAATAGTTCGTTCGTAAAATAAGTATCGAGTTTTATAACAAATAAATCACTTCAAAAATGTAAATTCATTGGATCTGTAGAGAACCATACACGATTAAAATACATCTACAAGACAACTTCAATTGTGCTTATCTACCTGTGCATTGTCCCTATATTTTGTCGTTTGTGTATACAAATGTGCACTTACATTTTTGTTTTTTGGTTTTATTTACGTGAAAAAATCGCAATAGCACCTAGTTGGATATGATATTTTAAAAGAACACATTCATGATGCCTGCAGTTATTACTTTAAGCCGGTAGTAGAAGAATGGTTTTACCTCGGATCGGCAAAAGCTACTGCGAAAAACAGAATTTTCTGACAATCCATATATAAAACCAATTAGAGACACGAATAAATACAAATTCCGAAAAATCCAATTAAAAAAGTTGCTCTTAATCTCTACACGAAGACACACGTTTAAAATTGTGACGGGTTTCACATAATTGCGATTACGTCAACAGTAGTTTTCTTTTTCTTAGAAATTCACAGTGCATTTGTAAAAGTAAATTCAGTATACAAATATTGTTTAAAATCGTAACGTATAAACGTCCTTGACTAGACTGATTCTTTTCGATAAGTCCTTTTGGCAATGAGGTTTTCGCTCTTATTAAAAGCCTATAGTTAACTCCATCCATTGGTCACTTATACAAAAGCCGTATTGCTATGCTCTTGTGAGTATACAATGATTTGCTTATTTTTTCCGTATGTAACATCTATCTAAGTGACTAGATTCGTTTGTTTCTTTGCTTGATTAGATTTTTCCCTCTTGTTTTTGTCATTGCAGGCGTGCCGCTTTACACGCGCACTTAAAAATCGTAAAAGTGCTCGGTTTTGCGTAACTTACTCGTTAAAATTGGCTTGAGAGCGTTATGTTTTTTATGGTATAATAGCAACAGTTTCAGTCTTGCTTCTTCGTCCTTTCGTCAACTCCGTTGGCCGTTGCAGCTGAAGTGTTTCTTCGTCGCAGCTGCCAGTCTATTACCAGACGGCCCGTCAGCATAAAGAAAAATACCTACGAACAATATCAATGTTTGTGAAATGTGAAACTGAATGAGGAAAATATTTGTTATGCGCGTTGAAAGGTAAACAAGCAAGGTTGTTGGATGTTTAAATAAACAGGAATCTAACACATCGTAACTTTCGTAAATGGAGAATTATCTTTTAAAAATACAAACATTAGCTCTTACCAGCGCAGGTGCAATCCTTTCAAATTTGTCATTAACCATATAGTGTGAATAAACAGCCATTAACATAAGTAGAAGCAGCACGCCGTTGCATGCATTTTTTATTTTATCTGAAAAAAATAAAACCAATAAATCGATTTATTTAGAAAAATTGTACGGACGTATAATTTATTCTATATTTATTGATGATTGCTATTCGAATAACTCGAGACGTGTTTCAAAATATTTATTTTTAATGCCAAAAAGAATATAAAACGATATTAGTGCAATCCGCAATTGTGGCGGTAAAGCGCTTCGTTCCTTTGTTTTCTATTATTGTTCGAACATCTTTCAAGTCAAGTACCAATTGTAAAGCGAGAATTGTGCAATAAGATTTGAAATCAAATGTTTATTAAGCAACTAAAATCTTTACTTCAAATTCTTAATTTGTTAAAAATTAAGATTTTAAACGTACGAAAATGTAAAGTTGACTTTTGCGTCAGGACTAATAAGACTCTAAATTAATATTTCTGCTAGCGAACATTAAATAAAGGGTTTCAATCAATTTTAAGTGACTCTTAAAACTAGCTAGAAATTACGCTCAAACAGAAAGGCAATCCGACAGATTTACGTCCATAAATCCGCGCCAATCCCCTAAATCGCTTAAGCATCATAAAAAAAAAAAGATAACCACATCGCCTCCCCAAGAGCGAAGGAAAACCTACGACTAGGAATCAAGGCCATGGCGAGGCCGCAGATGATCTCCAGCGAGCCGACGACGCGCCGGTACCACTTGCTGGGCACCTTGAAGTCCAGCGTGTTCGCCAGCGGGAACACCTTGGCGTACTTGACGTACTCCTTCCTCTGCAACAGAGAACAGAGAGAGAGAGAGAGAGATAGAGAGTCGCTCGTGAATCGACGGCGGATCCGACGCGAGAATCTTGAGCCGCTGCCAAAGACATCGGCCGCGAGAGCGAGCACGGCAATGACAGAGCAGAAATAGCCGCGCCGCGCGGCGGGTATTATGCGAGCGGCGAGGCAGGAGAAAAAAAAGAGCGCGAGCCGAGGAGGCAGAGACAAGGTATTGCGGGCCGGCGGGCAGAGATTCAATGTCTCGCGTCGGGAGGTAATTTTAATGGGCGCGCGGCGAGTGGCGGCCCGAAACTTTCGCCAGGGACTTTCGGCTCGTTCGGGGCGGCGGTTTTCTTTCCTCGCGGAAAGGGCGTCGCGATTTATTTTCGTTGGGCAACCTTTTCACACCTCGACTTTTGCTCGACGATTTGCTTTGTACTTGTTGGAAATGTCTCGGTTTGCTTTTTGTTTCTTTCGGTACGGAAGGCGTTCGCGTTCGTCGCTTTGGAATGAGAATGCGAAATGAATTATTTATGGGGAGAAAACGTACATCGTGGGTAATCCCTTTTGGGCTCGATGACGCATGTTCGCGTCACGGACGAGGGGATCCCAAAATGCGAGTGACTCACGAAAGTGAGTACGTCATAACCGAAGCATCGAAACTAATAAATTATGGTAGCATAAAACTTCCAGAATCTTAAGCAAACGCGTTGAAGATTCATTGTTACGCGTTAATTGCTACAAACAAACAATTATGATCAAAGAGTTAGAAGCTTTTAAGCTTCCTCATTAATTTTATGCGGGGTTTGTTCGAGCAATTAAATTAGTATTATCGCCATAGTAACGGAAATTCTGTAAACAAGTACTTGCTTCAAATAGTCGTATTTTACAAGTTACCAATTGTGTTAAAAAGTGTTGGAAAGTAGTTTTATAATTTTAAACTGGCGTTTTGAAAAATGGATTCTGTCATAAACTATCTTGCATAATTTTTGGCTGGTTCTTAAATGCAAATAAACTATTATTTGTACTTAGAAACTTTCGCGTTAATAAAGAATAAAAAATAACATTTTGTAATTGAAAATTAAAAAATGAAAGGTATCAACTATTTAGATATATTTTTATATTCAAACTATAAATCCATCTAAATCAAAATATAAATCAAAGTATAAATTATTTGCAAAAATAAATAGTTGTCCTAATTAAATTGAAAGATCACAGTTAGCACCAAACGCAAGTATTTATTCAATCTATTTCTGTAATTAAGTTCAAACTTTCCTACTTTTCATCGCGGAAATTTTTCGACAGATTTACAATCCTTTATCTCACGAAAATTGTTTAAACTTAGAAATTAGTTCACGGTAATTCAATGCCCTCTGTTCTAAACTCTTAAGGCTTCCTTCGCTTTTTATAAAAGCACCAAAGCTTCTAAATAAACACGGCTTCGTGTCCTCGCAAATCAATTTACGGCTTTCAAGCCGAAATTTTCCTTCGCCGACCGCAAAAAACATTTATTCTCCGATATTTCAAAGGAACGCTCGCGAAACAAAAATCTTTTCAATATTCACACGTCAATTGCAAGCAACGACATTGTTCTGTATTAATTAGGCCACCTTCAATGAGAATAAACAAAAGTTTAAGATCAATAAAAGCGAAATTTTTAATATCCAATTAAAAGATTGTTTTTTACAAAATAATTTAAACGCGTATTACCTTAACTTATTGTTTAAGAAATTTTTCAAAATAAAGTAAAAGAATCGTAAAAAAGCAACAATTAAAATAATGCAAACCAGTTTCCACGGCTAATTAAACTCGACGAGTTATAAAATTTATTTCGCACCAACTCCTCTAATCCCAATTAACCCCACAATCCCGTTAAAGCCCAAGCGACTTCCACGGCATCAACAGAGGTCCACGTGCTCAAGTGAAAAGGTCGTAAACTCTGCGCCGCGTAAAAAAAGGCTGCACACGCGCCCCTCCTCGCGCTTCCCACGCTGTCATCGACGCTTACGTAATTAAAAAGCAGCAGCGGCAGCCGCGCGCCGCCGGCTTGACAGAGAGAAACTTTCACGGGCGCGCCGATTTAAATATATACCATAACTCCCGAGAAATCGCGTCGCTCCGCGAAAATTACGTAAGAGGGGAGGCGCGGAGGGTTGCTCCGCGCGGCAGACAATTATATCGAGCAGCTATCGATCGAGGCGATTGTACTAATTCGAACGCTCTTCCCTTCGATTTTCCTCGCGCGGAAGAGAGAAGGTTGCGCCCGTTAAGTTCAAGGTTGGCTGCTTCTCGTTTCTAATTTCGCAGATGCTGATTTTTGGTGGAAAGACTGCGGAAAGCGAGGCTAGTCGGCGTTAAAAATAATGATCGAGCAAATATTTTTAACTCTCGGCACGGCAGCGGCTCGGAAAACAGGAGCGAAGGTCTTTCGCCCAGCGACGACTCACCAAGTCCTTGTGCAGGTCCTTGCTTATGTGGGAGGTTAGCTTCATCGTGCCGACGAAGACGAAGAAGATGCCCAGCAAAATGGACAGCGACTTAAGTACTATCGAGCCCATGTCTGCGACGCACACGCGAGGGTTCCTTCGGGGGGACGGAAAAGGCAAAGTCCAACAACGAGAGTTCCTTCGGCGTCCTTCGGGAGAGCCGTTCGATGCGCGCACTTGGCAGGCACTATCTGATCATCGTACACTTTGACACAGGAAAACACAGGCACTGCAGCGCGGCCGAAGTAGGCAAGGACTCATCTTCGTGCTTTAGCTCTCCCACGGGGAGCTTCTCTCCGCTAGTGACAAGGTGTGTGCCGCGCGACGAGTCGCCGCCCGCCTGCAAGTACATACATACGAGGGGAGCGAAAATGAGCAGCTGCGGCGCGCGCGCGCGCCACTCGGGGATGGAAAAGCGAGCGCGACGTCCCCGGACCCGCTCGCCCGTTTTTAGATCACTCAAAAGCTTCGCTCTCTCGTGCGCTCTCTGGGCGATTTTCACGCGGCGAGGCTATCCAAGCTCTCCCTCTTCGACCGCTCGCGCGCGCGCGCGCGCCTTTCCCCTCCTCGCTCCGCTTGCGGAAAATCGTTACGCCGACACAGCTGTTCCCCCGCCTGTTTACGTGCGCACGCACACGGCTGGGATGCCTCTTTGTACGTGTGCTCGCTCTTTTTTTTCACCGATGTTACTGGCCTCTGTAGGTGGGCCGCGCTCGCTCGCGTCAGGTATTGTTAGGTTAGGGCGGGGGTGAGCTGCGGACGGAATTTTCGGAATGCTCGTTGACACACGAACGATAACGGGCCAAGCTTGATATGTGCCCTGCCTACTTCGCGCACACGTGACGAGAAAGCGCGCGGGGAATGGAGCCACGGCTGCCTTCCGCGAGTTTCGCTTACAGCCGACACGCAGCACCTGCCACGGAGATGCATAGGTAAACATTGTGTAAACACGAATAAGAGCACGAATGCACCACCTTGCAGGAGTCGATCGTGTTTATTGTTGGGCATTGAGGCTATTTTCAAGCCTGCTCAATAAACAGCTTTACGATCGTTACGAAGTTCTCGTAGCGAGGGCTGATAGTAGTAGCTTATTCATCATGTTTTTATGTCATTGCAGGAATACTAGATTTGAGGAATTTATTGGTTTGACAGGAAAGCTGTGAAGTAAACCTTGGAAAAATGGCTAATTTTCAGAAAGGGCAAAAGTCATCAGAACCTTATCAGGAGCTGGATGAAATAAGGGGATCTGAACTTAATGTCATCAATAATGCAAACAGAAGTAGTATATCCAGTGATATGGGATTGGATAGGTCCTTGGAGCTGACTTCCGTGGCTGTTGTTCCAGATGGTAAAAATTTAATCTATTTATTTATATTCTTTAACATTACATTTTTATGAATGAATTTGTTGTATAATAATACCACTGTAATATTTGTATCATATTACTAATTTTGAAATAACTAACCAAAAATTTATGTTGCCCTATTTTTGTAAATACACTTATTCCAATTTTGTTTAGAGCAGTTATTATGCATATTTCCTGTACATTTTTCTTTTCTACAATTACATGGTTCATGGAAATTTTATGTCTATTTTAAATTTAATATTAAACTTAATGAAGACATTAAAACTTTATTATTATTTTTATGACTTGACTTAATAAACTATAAAATTACTGTAAAAAAACTCTTAAATAACTTTATCTAATGTATAATAAACTATCTGTCTACTCAATCTATTAAAGGATATGGTTAACACAATGATAACTTGGTGTGAGGAAACTTGATCGTTGCAAAGGAGTGTTGGAGCATAAATTCTTGATGTCCCAGGCTGCGCATGAAAATGATATTACTACCTCAGCATTCTCAAATCTGCTTATTATTCTATTGTTCGCCGATTAATTTCTTCCCATGGTGAGCTGTGTTAATAAAAACCTTTATTTACTAAGCATATTTGTTAAATATTTAGTTTTTTATAGATGTTTTACTTGTAAGATAATACGTTTTGTAAATTTTCAAATGCAGTGTAATAACAAAATAACACTATAAAACTATTGTATAAAAATCTTGATAGTAATAAACTTGTATTTTCTACAGATACATTTACTGTGGGGCAAGCAATTAACTCACTAGGTTTTGGAAGATTTCAAGTGAAACTTTCATTATTTACTGGTCTTTGCTGGATGGCAGACAGTATGGAAATGACCATACTAAGTATTCTCAGCCCTACTTTACACTGTGATTGGGGAATTTCTAGGTACCAGCAAGCTCTTACAACAACAGTGAGTTCAAATTAATACAATTTTTGCATACTAAAATAAAATATTTATTTCTCAATAAAATTATTATTTTAGGTAGTATTTCTTGGTATGATGCTCAGTTCAACTTTTTGGAGCAATTTAAGTGATAGATATGGCAGAAAACAAGCTTTGACTTTATGTGGAGTATTACTTTTCTACTACGGATTTTTAAGTTCATTTGCACCAAACTTCCTATGGATTTTACTACTTCGTGGGCTTGTAGGATTTGCTATTGGTTGTGTTCCTCAATCGTAAGAACCATATTCATTTGAAGCTATTATTATAAAAATATTGAAACTTCAAACTTATATATTCTTATAATTTTAGTGTAACTTTGTATGCTGAGTTTTTACCTGCTGAACAAAGAGCCAAATGCGTGATTCTTTTAGATGTAAGTTTATTCAATTTCAATTTCAACTATTACAATATTTTTGATTCTGATAAGTATATTTTGTTGCAGTGTTTTTGGGCTCTTGGTGCTTGTTTTGAAGTTGCTTTGGCGTTAGTGGTTATGCCAAACTTAGGATGGAGATGGCTTTTAGCTTTATCCACAATTCCTTTATTTTTATTCTCCATAATTACGCCGGTAATTAATAAATATTATTGATTTGATTAATATTATCAAATTAGTACGTTTTGTAATACAGGCTAAGTAAACATATAATTTTTCAGTGGTTGCCTGAGTCGGCTTCTTACGATATGATGACTGGACGTACAGATAAAGCAATGTCAACTTTAGAACGCATAGCACGAGAAAATGGAAAACCGATGCCTTTAGGGCGTTTAGTCATTGATCGTGTATATCCAACTTGTAAAGGAAAACTTATTGATTTACTAAATAAAGATATGTATAAGACTTCAATCTTACTGTGGCTTGTGTGGTAAGCAAATTCTTATGAAAATAAAATCCTATATAAGTGCGCATCCTTACATATTTAAATTATAATCATTTCACGCATACGTATATTACAGGATGGCCAGTGCTTTCTGCTATTATGGTGTGGTGCTAATGACAACTGAACTTTTTGATACATCAGCCGATCAATGCGGTGAACAAGCTGCTGAACTAATCCAAGAGCGTCAGTGTTTGATAAACTGCCAGCTCAGCCGAGGCGATTACATGGATTTACTTTGGACAACGTTAGCAGAATTTCCGGGTATCTTCTCCACAATCTATATTATTGAAAAGGTTGGCCGTAAAAGGACTATGGCCTTTCAATTAGTAATGTTTGCGGGAGTCGTATGCTTTCTTGGTCGGGCTTGCCATCTCAGCCGTCTCGTACTCACGATTGGTTTATTCCTTGCTCGCGGTCTTATAGCCGGTGTCTTTCAAGCAGCGTACGTTTATACACCTGAATTGTATCCTACCTACCTAAGATGCACTGGTGTAAGTGCGTGTAGTGCAATGGCTAGATTAGGAGCGATGGTCACACCTTACATCGCTCAGATTTTATTAAGGTGGTCTGTTCCAACAGCTATGGGTACTTACGCCCTCACGGCATTGTGTGCGGCTTTCGCTATCATTGCTCTTCCCGCAGAAATTAAAAAGTCTTAATTTTATGACACAGTTTTAAAAGGGAAAAAGAAAGGCTCGAATTATTGCTTCCTATATTTGATTTTTGAGAAATTTATCTTTCATATTATTTTCTATTCCTTGGTGTAATGAAACTGTACTTAAATATTTAAATAGTCAGTCTTATACGTAATTTTTTATATGTTCTATTTGTAAAAGTACGTTAGTTTATCTATTTATTACAGAGGCTAGTATCTTTAATAAAACTAGTTTTTTTTTTTCATATTATAAAGTAGAACTCTAGATTTCTCTCATAGTCATAAAAAATAAGTAAAGGAAGATAAGCTTGAGTTGTACTCTTGAAAGGATTTTAATTGAATTTTACTTAATGACTGAACATCTAATTTAATCGTGGGACTTTTAATTATCTGTTTTTTTAAATGGTGAAAAATTATTTTTAACAAAATATTTAAAATTTTTGTTACTCTAAAATTAATTTTATACTAAAAATATTTATACTAAAAATACTATTTTTGTTAAAATATGATACGTAACTTGTACTCCATTATAAGTATATAATCTTACTAATGTTATTTTTAATAATTTTTTATATTTGTTAGTTATTGTAAAATTTTGTACATAGGTATTTTTATAATTAAAAATAACAAACTTTTAAGGCATAAACAGTGTTTATTTACTTACTTTAACTTACATAAAAATAAATTGTGAAGTAGTTTCACAATAACAGACTCGTAGATTTTTTGATATTGAATAGTTTTCTAGTAATTATAACATTCCTCGCGCATATAAGCCATTTCTAGCATCATCGAATGTTATCCAATTTTCGCAAAAAATTTGTCACAGTCTTTGGTATACCTAGAAGCTTGTCATACTTTTATAAAAAATAGAAGCTCTGAATTTTGGTCACAGTTATTACAGCGTTATCTTGAAGGTACATTTTCGCGGAAGCAAGCAAACGCCGTCGCGGTAGATCGAGCCACAGCATGACCAGTGATGGACTCCTGGGTGTCCCGGATGTCCATGACCGCAGCCCTTATATCCACCTAAAAGCAGAAAAAGACTTTGATCTACTTCCAAATTTTAAACAGAAGCAAAAGGAGAAGCAGAAGCTTGACAGAATTTGTACAGGTGCAATGCGCGGCATTAACAAAGTAAATTCTATTTGCAGTTAACATTCGAGTTAATTGATGTTTTATACCTGGCATGGTTCCATTGCAAGCACAAGTGGCTTCTTTCTTGCCCCCACTTGAGCAGAATGTACAACAATGAAAAATCCCGCTGTGCGGTGCTCGTAATACGCTTTTGTTTGCACTATTATTAAACCGACCTGAAATAACGCAAGAAAATGCCGTTATCTAAATTCATTTATAATGCAGAAAAATATCGATGCGATTTTTTTTTCTTCTAAAAAATTTGTAAAAAACTTTACCTTGAGAGTCAATCGCGACTCCGAGAAACTTTAATCGCTTTAAAATTATTCGCTTCAAGCTGAGTATCTCCACGTCAGAGCCATTTGCAAGCAAATCTTCGCCTATAAATATAGCGTCTATCAAGTATCTTGCTCTCCGGAGTCGTGAAAATTCTTGGATTCTTTCTCTTGCTTCTCTCGAATGCGACGATATAGTCGATCGGCTCCGAACGTGACAAGTTTGAGGAACACTAATAACAAACAGGAATTGTTTTTCGTAATTCAATTAGAATAATAATTCAAAAATGCAAATGCTGCTAATTTTTTACGATTATGCATGCAGATAAATTTAATTTAAAAATAAAAGAATATTTTTGTCTGCATTTCTGAGACTAAATTATTTTTAAAATCAGTATTTCGCGTCGTGATTCAGTTTACCCAAATAAACTTTTTTTTATGACTTTTTAACAAAAAATAAAAATTGTTTGTAAGAAGTTTTATCATTTTACGTAAATCTAAAACCTTGAAGTTTCATGAAGTAAGTACATTTCTTATCTTCTTTAACTTCTTTTAAGAGTATGTTTTTGAGGATATCATTTGTCAACGTCACAAATTAAAAAGTATGCTTTGAGTACATTGATCATAGAGATAAGTGAAAAACAAGGCAATGAATTTATATCGTTAGACTTTATTTAGCTACATGTAGCTATTTTTAAGCAGTCTTTATATTAATAATTTCAAAAAGCAAGTTAAATTCTATTTTTACTTCTGTAAAAAAATAACCTACTTTAAAATTTCTACAATAAAAATAGAAAATTATCAATGATTTTTACATGAAACAGTTTTATAAATTAGCAACAAATTCAACTCACCTTTCCCTATCAATCTCAAAGGCCGTCTGCGCCCTGCTTACGTATGCATCAGCTCCTTCGAATACCCTCTCATTGTACTCGGTGAGCAGCGAGTTGAGCAGCGTCCTCGCCCGCCTGAGCGCGGTGGTCAGCTGGACGGCGGCCCTGGCCCCGGCACTGGCGGCGTCCTCGCTCGCGTGACCGCGGTGGCTGCCCTGCCACATGCACTCCTTGCAGGTGACCTGCTGGCAGGCCAGACAGTGAAACCTCAGAGGATGGGCTGGGTGAGCGAGGCAAACCGCCACGCGTCGAATTCGTTTGGCCTCCCAGAGAGGTCGAACCCGGTGAGGCCGAGAGGGATTGCTCTGGTGCTGGGACTCGTGCTCCTGACCGCAGTCTTGACAGAAGTTGCACAGGCAGGTGGGGCAGTGCTGCGTTGCCTGCGGGAGAAATGGTCTCTCGGTTTAATTCTGGGCGGAGGTCGAATAAAGAAATGTAAGTTTGTCGTTGAGTAAATTTCTGATATTTATCTATCATATAATAAAAACAAATAATTGTAAACTGTAATTTCTTTGAATTGTTAATTCCTTTTTAACGATTCTGAATTCATTTGCAGACGTCGTTATCTTAAAATCAGATAATCCAGTTTTTTCATAAAAGAGATTACAAACATTATTACACGTTATCATTATAAATCACCGAGTGTTAATTAACATCCGACCCTACTAAAAAAACAATAACAAAGATCCCGCAACAAAATTACAAGCCTTCTTAGCGACTCTCCAGCTTTACAACGCATGTTCATTAGGACGTAAAAAAAGCGAACGCCTAAAGAATAGGCTTTTTAACGACGGTTTACCTGCACCTCATCAGGACAGGCATCGCAACAAATGGCTCGCTGAGACAGCCGCCGTCGAACCGCATAAATAACGAGCCGATGCTGCAACGAGTAATGGGGAGGCGGGACAGGTGAGCCGTATTTTGGAAGCGGAAAGTCGCACAGCGGACAGCCTTCTACCTGGCTGTGGATCTGGTAACCATCGCCAACGTCGTCTCGCACGAAGCGAGATAACCCTGAGAGCAGTTTTTCAATTATTTTTTATGTAAATTCATGAAAAACATTGTTTTTGTTACTTTAAATTGATGATTTATTATTATCATTTTTGACCACTTGATAAAGTTTAAACATTTTTAATTTATCAGCATTTCTTGGATTTTTAAGAATTATCTTGGCTGAAACAAATTATGTTATATCTATTAAAATACAACCAATTCATTTATTGGACGCAAAAATGTAATATTTTCAATTTTATTCCATCTTGAATTTAAAAATCCAAAAATTCAAATCTAAATTGTATAAAATCCTGGTACAAAAATTTTACCGTGATAGTCCTTGCTCATGAATTCATTGACGCAATTATTACAAACGGAATGCAAGCAGGGCAGCAATCTGGGCTCTTCCATTTTGTTGTTGCATTTGGGACACCAAAAGTCCTGCTCGTGCAACTGATCGTAAACCGAAATAGCTCTCCTCGCGACGTTAATTTCATTTTGCTCCTCCGTCGTCGGACAGCAATTGTACGCGCTCGTCGAGGAGGGTACTGCATTGTTTTGATTGCTCGATTGAGAGTTCTTCGTGTACGGAGACTTTTCCCTGAAAAAATCAGTCGATTAGAAAGAAGATAGGGCGAAAGCTCTTGGTTTGACTTACCTTTCCAAATCGCTGGAAGCTACTCGGGATTTCCGAGGGTTTCTGCACTTCCAGCTGCCGAATATAAAAGTCTCTTTCCCTCCTTTGGTTTTGTTTGGCTCATTGTTGCTTTCCTTATCCATCAGGGTGACTTACAGAATTGCGTCCCATCGATATCGTTCGAAAAAGGCCCCAAAGTACGCTGTGCTTTTCGTTTTATGATTAGACTTCATCTTTATGAATGAAAACCTGCAAAAGTTCCAGTAATAAAAAAAAGATTTTGTAAATTCAATATTTTTAATATATTAACTAAAAATGCACGCTTATAAATGTTTGTTCAATAAATTGAATTAAGATTGTCTTCATTTCTATAACGATACAGAACCAATATTTCAGTTGACATTTACCTAGAAGTTTCGAGATAATTTAAGAGAGATTCGAAAGTTTCTATAAATTATTTGCGCCGATTCCAACTAAAATTACTCTCTGTCACCGAAAACAAATTATCAAGTAGGCCGAAATCCGTTAAACTGACAATCTTATTTTACCATTCTCAGTCGATCCCTGCACCCAAAACGTCAAAATAAAACATTACGTCACAATTATTATTACCGTTCGAACACGTACCTCCACAAATCGCAATCAGCGAGGTAACCAAATTTCAAAATCACTGTGCTTAAAAATACGGTTAATCGAGCTCTATTTACACAGCACTCAATGCCACTGAAACATTGCAGGCTCGGGAGACGAGGTTCCGCAGGAGACAGAGAAGCTGCGAAGTGTTGTTCACCTGATTTACGGAAAAATGTTTACGTCGCAGCACTAAATGCTCCGATATACAAAGCCAATTTTAGCAGAAGACAAGCTGGTCGAGGAGGGCAAAAAGAAAGCTTTTACACGCACGATAGTGTCTATTTCGATGAAGCTTCGAATGTCCGTGCCACACGCTGCGCAAGCTCCGGATGGCGCCGGAGCTATTTTTGGCTGCTTTCGGCGGGAAAACGTCTATTTCGAAAGAAGCCGAGGAGATTGCGTATTGCCAATAAATTGGATTGTGTTGTACAGCGTTTATTATAAAAAGTATTGAAGAATATGATACCGTTATTAGAAATTTATATTCAGGCGTGTTTTTGAAAACACCACAAATGTTTTATAGATGAAATTAAAATTGTACTTGTGTAATAAAATGCTTACAACACTTTTATGATATATATTAGGTAGATGTAAGTAATAAAGTCAAAGTAGTGAGTGAAAAACTTTAGTTTTTTGAGTGCTAAAAGAATACTATAAACTTGTTAAATATTTTACCAGATCAATATGATATACAGATAAAATGTAATTTTAAAAGTAAATTAAAGAAAAATTGTAAAATTTATTTAGCTTATTCCAAGTTAACTTATGTATTTGCTAAAAGAGACTTGAAACATTTTTACTTGGAAATTGTTTAATAGCTTAACAATACTTACAGTGTATATAAAAAAGAATATTGTTTAATTAGGTAGGATTGTTAATGTAATAATTTCTACAGAAAAATATTCACGTCTAATAGATTTACAGATAAACTTAAAGATATTGAAAATAATACATTTGCTTAATTACTTTATCCCTGTACAGATTAATTTGCCAAAAGAACAAATTAATTTGCAAAGCCATGAAAACAACCTGTATCGAGTAAAGTGGAATGTTCCGCTTTGCTAACTGGACTAGTTGATATAATTATAGCAAAGCAGTGAATCATCGTTCGCCCTCCAAAAATATCAAAGAACGGAAACTCAATTAACACGCAGACGTAAAACTGCGCAATAAAATTCAAAAGGAAAACCGTTGACAGTGTTGAGAAAATCGACCCTATCCTCGGACCTTTCTTAAAATTTCCAAAAAGCTGCGCGCGCAGACACGACTTCGCTCCAGTTCCAACATTCCCTGCGTCTCGTGAACGCGCGCAGCCTCGCTTGGGCAGTAGTCGTCCCACGTGACCCCGGACGTCCAATCAGCTGTTCGACTTTGTGCTGCCGCCAAGTTTCCAATTCGTGCAGTGCAGCACATCGTCCGTCCTTATTCAGTTGCAGGCGCGCGCGTTCACAGTCGTATGTGCGGGTGCATCGCACGTCGTCCGGTCTCTCTTCAGGCAGTTCAGGCTCTCTTACATACTCGTGCACCTATTCACACGGACTGGGTTAGCGCGCCAGCGTAGAGAGAGAAGGCGAATCGAGGTAGGATCGAGCGCGCGCGCGTTCGCCCCCGAAACGTCGCCGGCCCGCGAGGCCCCCACGAGCTGTGCCGAGCGCCGAGTGAGAGAGAACTGAGCTACGCACCGCCGCCGCCGCCGCAACTGCCGTCCCCGGAAATCCAGCCGCCCCCTGACCTGAGCGCCCAGGTCATCCGCGCCCCCCGAGCCCCTACCAGCGAGTGCCCAGGCTGTGCTTGAGCCACTAAGCGCGGGCCCAGAGCACGATAATAAAAGCGCGCGCGCGTCGCGCCATTTTGGAGCCAGCGTGCTGTGTGCTGCTTTGCTCTGCTGCTGTGCTGCGTGCCCGAGCCTTTCGCGAACCCACAAGGAGGCGAGGAGGCTGCTGCCGGAACCCGGCTGTCCCGAGCTCGTCTGCTATGAGCCTGAGCAAGCGAGGGAGTAGTGCAACTTCGACCGAGAGAATCCGCCAAGAACGTCGTGTCCAGCAGCTGCACTCCGGGGCTTCGGGCTTCTGAAGCACTGGGAGCGAAAAGAGGGCCAGGATCCGGCAGGAGGCCGTGCCCGAAGACGCTGCGGTTCGAGAGCCGCGCCACATGTCGTCCGCGACGATGACGCAACAAAACAAAACCATGAACTTCCTCATACACGACGCCAACGGTGAGCGGATGTTGCTTTGTTTTTTACCGAGCTTTTCCGGGAGGATGTGGCTTTTGGGGAGTAATTTGGGGCTGGGTTGCCCAGCTGACAAGTGGGGAGGTGGGGAATGCTGTGGGAACAAGGGCTTTTTTTTTTTGCTCTGTGGCTACTGAGGGCTTAAGGTTCTATTGGTTCTCTCTGCGATGGAGAGGTTTGTTAGCACAGTTCTGCTAATGGGTCTCTTACGGTCAAGTAGGATTATGATAATTTGTTGCGTTATTTGCTTTTTTTAAGGGAGGCTTATTCGCAGTGTCATGGGTTCTTTCCTTGATTGAGTGTTCGTAAAATTAACTAGTACATGAAGAAGATTCTTGGCTGGGATAAAAGTAAACATCAGTGCTATATAGGTTTATCAAATAGTTTAGTTAGAGATTTGCTTATATATAAATGATATTTTTTGAGTTTCTGTAGAATTAAGATAGATAGTAGTTCATGAGTTGAATTAAAAGTTTTACTTGAAATCGCAAGAAATATAAAAATAGACACTTTTAATGACAACTGCTTATCATTATGAAAATGCAAATGTAAATTTTCATGAATTCATGAATACACTGCAAAGATGATCTTGTTTAAGTAAAATAACGAAACATGTGAGGCAACATAATTTAGTAGCACATATAATCTTTTGAATAAGTTAAAGACATCTCAGTTGATTCTGTTAAAATTTAAAATTTAATTTTTTAATTAAAACACTTCATTTTCAACAAGTTTCTATTTTAAAAATTATATTATTATTATTATTATTATTATTATTATATTATTATATTATTATATTATTATAATTCAGTTTCTATTCTTTTTTATAACAATATTTACAGGTTTTTTGATAATGTAAAGTTAATCAAATTCTTTGATTATTTCTTACAGGGCATCCTCAAGTTATTAAAGTGGTTCAAAGTAACACTTCCAACAAAGCCCTAAGTGGTATTGTTGGAACTGCTACTGCAGGAGGAGTAAAGGTTTTCAAAGCACCTGGTCAAGAGGCTCAGGTATGTGTCTAATTGTTAACATCCATAATTATTTAGAAATAATTGTTTTTATTATCCAAGACACTAATGTTGATTATTAATATATTGGGTGTTTAATTATTGAATTAAAAGGTTTTTTTTTTAATTTTATTAATTATCTCTTATTTTTGCTCTAAAATGAATTTTTAAATTATTTATTTTAATATTCATTAATAAGAAAAGAATTTTTGTATCTTGCAACATGTGGAATCTCTACATGCTTAAGATATCTGTGTATTGATTGTTTTACATAATAGGATCAGAGAAATTATTATTTCCAGAAAAAAATGTATGATTTTATTACTAAAGGATTTTTTTTAAATTCCTGAAAGGATTTATGAACAATTAAATGTACATAGATTTTCATGTGCAACTTGAAAAATAACCTATAAAATTGTAAGAAGATTGCTTTTATTCTTGCAGTAAGAAGATATCTTTGTCTAATACTATTGAATATAAAACAAATCTATTAATAACTACAAATTTATTTATACAAGATTAATTATTTCTATAAAGAAATAAGCAATAAAAAATTGAACATTTTGCTTAGGTTTTGACTTCTGGTACTCAAGTTCTTAGGACTATAAGTTTTCCAAATGCAACAAATACTGGCCAGCGTACGTATTTTTGTTTATTTTATTTTGTTTATTACATTTTTCATAAAATTAAAATTAATTTTTTTTGTTTCAGGAGTTCTGACTATACCTTTAAATGCAAAGGTACAAACGGTACCAACAATGAAACCTGCTGACCCAATGGTTGCTAAAACAATTCAACTTACAGCAACTCAACTGGTCTGTTCATTAAATAATCTTTTATAGATTTTTCAATAGATTGATTGAACTTGTATTTATTTTAAATTTTGTTGATTGCAGCAACAGGGAAGTAATCAGCAGTTGATTAAAGATGCCTCAGGCAAAACTTTTGTCAGTCCTATTCTGGATCACACAGGAAACCGAAAACGTCAGGATACAGAAGGTAGTGATTTTGTTCCTGAATATCCTTTCAGTAAGCGCAGGAAAACAGAGAAAGTTGGAAAAGGTCTTAGACATTTCTCAATGAAAGTTTGTGAAAAAGTCAAGAAAAAGGGAACCACATCCTACAATGAAGTGGCAGATGAATTGGTAGGTGAATTCACAAATCCAAACCATGCCAATTCACTAACTGATCAGGTAAATTTTTCAGAAATTTGGTTATTAAATAGATTTTTAAAATTGTCAAATAATAAAAATTAATGAAATCTGTTTAAATTTATAGCAATATGATCAAAAGAATATCCGGAGAAGGGTTTATGATGCATTAAATGTGCTCATGGCAATGAACATCATTTCCAAAGAAAAGAAAGAGATTAGGTGGCTTGGATTACCAACCAATTCTCGTCAGGAGTGTCAGTCGCTTGAAAAAGATAAAAAGAAGAAAATTGAAAGAATTAAGGCAAAAACACAGCAGTTACACAGAATCATTTTACAACACATTGCTATAAAGAACTTAGTTGAACGAAACCGAATTAATGAGGAGAAATATGGCTCACCAAAGCCAAATTCTGCAATTCAGTTGCCATTTATTATTATCAACACAGACAAAAAGACTGTTGTAAATTGCAGTATTTCTAATGACAAGTAAGTCTTAGCTAATATCAAACTAATTTCTTTTAAATTTTGTATTAATTTTTTCTAAATTTTTTTCTAATTTTTAGAACTGAGTACCTGTTGAATTTTAATGAGAAGTTCGAAATACACGACGACATCGAAATTTTAAAAGAAATGGGGCTAGATTATGGTAAGTAGACATTTCTAAAAGTTTAAAATTAATAACAAAGCAATATTTTAGCATACCAAAAGAATATGCAGGTTTGGTATCACATTCGTTTATTTTACTTTTCATTGAAATCCTACAAGCTAATTCTATTTTCTAATTCACAATAGGTTTGGACAAGGGAGATTGCTCAGATGAAAATCTTCTTAAAGCCAAAGCTATGGTTCCAAAGGCCCTTGAAAAATATGTTGAACGTAAGTATTACAATATTTTTCATATTTTATTGCAATTTTAGTAGCAGAAAGTGTGTACAATACGAATGACTTATTTTCAGAAATGGCATCTGGAGATTTGGAGAAATTCATACCTGTCACAATCCCAGGACCGAGTTCGTCTATAAGTGATATTGATATTAAAGTGGAAACGTCTCGGCCGCCATCATCTTCTCGTACATCTTTATCAGAAGATGCTTTGTCACCGCCTTCACAATTTTCGGAAGATGAAGAAGAAGAAGAAAGCGACCAGGATGATCAAATTGACAGTGACCTTGAAATGAACTAGCATTTTATTGATTTTCTCAAAAGCTAGACACAGGGTTCGCTCTATAAATAAAAGCAAATTTCTCTTCAAGAAAAAGACAGTGAAACAATGACCGAGTCGTTTCAAGCATCGCCTTGATGATGATGCCATAGAATCGGATATTCGTTTATTCGCGGTACCTTGTGGTATAACGTCTGTAGACCTCGTGAGACCTCTGTCGGTGTGTGCGTTGCTGATTATGGTGTTTATCGTTATTGCGAGTTTTTAAGGGTATTACTCAAATACGTGACAATGGTATTGTGTATAATTTTTCCAAGTTATTTTTGCAAGATTTATAAAAAAATATGCATGTTTAATGTAGAAAGGAGAGATGAAAGATATGAAAGTGAGGGCTATAAAAAATTATTATTAAACATTTATTTAGAATATGTCTCGTATTTGAGTGAACAACGTGTATTGTTAAAAACGAATTTTTGCATGTAACAAAACCGAATCATTGGCAGGGATACTGAATAGATCTTGTGTGAATTTTGCGTCGACTGGGGCCAACCAACAACACGTAGAGAAAAAGAAAAAAAAGTTGCAAATATAGAAAAATATAGAAAATACGATTTTGTTTCTTTAATGCATAACTCAGAAATCCCGGATTTTTTTACCATAAATAAAGGTCCATAATGATGATCTAAATTAGTCAAATTAAATGATTGCAAAACGAAAGCATCAGAATCTTACTTGACAAATATGCAGAGTGACTGAAAAGAAAATGGAAGTTCGGTGCTATTTTAATAGCGCATCGTCCTACAGGTTTATATGCCTAGTATAAATGTATTGTAAATTATAATCTTATAATTATATATACGGTACATGTATAAAATATAACTACTACTACTCATTTTCTTATGGCACATTTATATATCTCTGTGGTACAAAACAGAACACATTATGATAAACGGACTCGTGTCTGCCTCAATTTGGAAGTATAAATAAATTGTAATACTATTACAAAAATATGCTCCTTATTAATTAATCTTTAAATGCACCTGTTATTTGAGATAAGAAACGCGTCATTTCTGCCTAAAATGAAATAGAAAATGTGCTGATTTTTTATAAAAAAAAAATTATAATTTAGCTTGATATATATCTCAAGGGTACAATTGACACTGCAATGTGAAATTAAATATGAAAAATATTTTGGCTAAAGGTTTTAGACAGTGCTGAGAGGACAAAAAGCTAGTGCTTAACTTTGCGAGTGCGAATATTACTTTTAAGTCTTTTTTTATAGCATTTTCTGTCTTATTAAGCTTTAAGAAATGACTTATTTTTACGAATCAACATCAAAAATTATCTTTAAAATGTACATACCTTTATAGGATATATTATCAAATAAATTGATATTATTGAAGGTATTAGTTTTTGTATTGTGACAAGTTATTACAATATTATTACATTTATTGCATTGCTTTATTAATATTTTAAAGAAAGTACATGTATGTTAGACCTGAACTTTGAATATGATAAAATAAAATTAGATCACATTTTTATCACAATGTTTATTCATGTTTAATCCTTTTCAATGAACATAAACCACTTGCAAGTAAAGTTATTGGCCACATTCTTTTTTTGCAAATTTTATTGAATTTCTGTTCAGTCTAGATCTTCATCATCGTACAGATCGTCAAAATCTATAAAAAAAAAACAAACAATTCTGAAAACTTAACAAATCATAGAATCAACGAATATATTCGTTCATAGAACTCTTTTCTTACCATTGAAAAAATCAGCATGAACTGTTTTCTCGTCACCTGTGATGTCTATCATAATAGCTCCAGATCCCCCAGGCTGAAAAAAAAGGGTTCTATTACTTTGAATGACAGGCAACAAAGGTAAGCTAGCAACAATAGACGACGGTGTGACTTTACACTTTCTTCCATGTTCTCGGTACCAATTTCGAAAGTGAAGCGCCCTACGCCTTCAGGGAACATTTCATCGACGACCAAAGGGGTTGGTTTCATAATCGCTTTCCAAAACTAAGAATGTAACCACAGGCTCAACGATTTTCGAGACGTAACAGAAATTTCTAGACTTTTGAGGTTATAATTTGATTGGTTCAACGCTCTGGTGAACGCGACTGCGAGGACAACAATGAAGTTGACGGCAGGCTGGCATTTAATAGAATGACTGGACGTTGGCTGAGCTTGGACAAGTTTCGGCATTCCTGTCGTTCACGATTTCACCACCTTTGCGAGTTTTGTAGAACTAAAAGTAGTACGTAAAAGTGTTATTTGAACCAGTAAAAAGTGTGCTGCAAATAAATGTAATATTTTTTTATTTGACACAAAAGTTTAAGTTAAATATTCTAACTCTCTGCAAAAGTTTAAGTTAAAATTTATATACTAGCTGTATAGATCTTGCTCCTAAGGTTGCTCTGCAAGAGACTTATTAACTTTTAATTTCTGCGATCCTCTTTAGAAGCTACAGCTTATATCTATAATATTAATATAATTAAGAACAATGTTACATTTTTGCTTAGTCACTTTTAAAAGTTTAAATTACATTGACAAAGTCAAACTTTTAGCACGTAATTATCAATCTTCACAACTGCTCAGTTGATTTTAAATAAAAATAATAGCTTGCCCATCAAATTAATAATGAAAAAAATTAGCTTAAAACTACATCGATTAAAGAAAATTTTTTGCTGTCATTATTAGTTTAAAATTACCGTTTATTAAAATATGCGTTATCAGGAAAGAAACCGTGACGAATTCCAAGAAATGCGAGTGCAATGTATACGCAGAGATAACAATAAGAGAAGCAGATCGAGTCATGCCCAAGTTCGATTTCCATTGTAAGCGATGTAGCTCGCTGTTTTTGCCTTTTCCTACTGCAGTCTACTTATATTTTTCTTGCGTATTACCTTATAAAACTTTACAGTTTGTCAGTGTGATTACTTAATTTCTCAACCAGAAAATTCTTAAAAATTTGTAATTTTATGGTTTGAAATAAAAATGTTTCAATGTTATTTTATATAAAAGGATTTTACAAATAAGCTCGAAATTGTTAACATACTAATAATACACATGCAAATCTGAATATATTTCATAAAATACAACAAAGGCCTTTACTATTGCAATTTCAATCTTCATTTACATCCTTAATGAATTATTAACGACTTGCGCAAACTCGTTATAATAAATAAGAAAAATGATTAAAATCACCACGTGCCCAGAAATAACTATGAAATAAAGAACCTAATATGTCTTATACGACTGCATGCCTCGTTAAATGAATCATATTTTTACTACGTCCTTGCAGATCTGATTTCAATGATTTGCCTGCGTGTTACTGACAAATGAAATTTATATGGCAGCCTCCTTCGCGAACCGGTTAAAAATGTTAACTGGCACTTGGAAAGAATATTTCGAAAGGTCGCCGCGCTTCTTCAAGAAGAACTTCAACCCAAAATTTTGTGCATTTTTTTTTGTTTCCTCTGATTTACTGTAATCGTCGCGCAGAACCGATTAAATCAATTAATTTTCTAATGTGTAACGAATTAGACATTATTGCTCTAATACGGCAGGCATAAACTTTTTTCACCTTGGATTAAGGATTTAAAAAAGAAAATAAATCAAATATCGCTTCTTATTTTAGACAGCATTATCGAAAATTATCTTGAAATATACTATGCTAAGAAAAAAAAAAGAATTCTTATGAAAGAAAGTTCTAATTAACCAGGATTCTGGACACTCGACTAAATTCAAGCCTATAATAATAGATCCTGATTTCAGATGTCAATCACGCAATAATTGATACCCGCTTTGTGTAATACGTCTTCAGATCATTATCGGTATGAATAATATTAAAATTGCCAAAGTTTTATGTAACGAAGCTTTAATAACTTGCCCTCTCGCGGACATTTTTATTATTTCGGGATTGGCTGTTACAAGTTTTACAGAATTATTATTTTCTCGATTTGCAAGCATTAATGGCGTATATAAGCAATATCTTTAGCAGATTTCTCTAAATTAGCCAACAACTTAGGCCAAGAAGTCATATAAACGATCTGCACTATTTCATACATCATTTTACTTTTCCTGATGTTATTTTGTAATTCCTGGCTAATAATGATTCATTTTAATATTATTTAATACTTTCTTTTACTTACAACCTGGACATTATCCTCAAATTGATAGAAAGTTTTCAGCAGAAGACTGAGACTTTTCGTTCATTAATTTCGTTTTAGTATTTTTCAAAGTGCATAATACTTTCGGAAAATCATTTTGAAATTTCTATTAATCTTTGCTTTATTGCTAATAAATTGTTGTAGTAAAGTGATTAAATCTTGTTTCACAACCTGTTTACACGTGACTTTCCGAGGCTCCTGAATTAAAAAGTTTATTATTAATTTAGCATCTTTGGTTACAGTTGAAAATAAAATGTTAGCTTGCGCCATTAATTCGGTAAACATTATAAACATTATAAGGCAATGAAAACGAATAGTTAGGTTTAATACAGATATTATTGATTTAAAATAAGTCGTGAAAATTAATTGACTGCAATTAGCAGTGAAAACATTTAACATTTAACTCTTAATTAAAATTTTTAATAACTTTTTCAATAACACTTACAAGCGGATTGAAACCGCTGGATTATTGTCCTTTCTTCCAGCAGTTCTTTGCCTCGCTGCTTTTGTCCCTATTTGTTTTATAATTAATCAATAAAATAAAGAATCAACAATAACAAAATATCTTTCCTCAAAATAAAACCCGTCTGCAAAAGAATCCAGCCAGAGAACAAAGTAACAGTATACAGGAAATAAAAGTGTTACAGAATTGCCGTCCGAATCTGATAAAAAAAAAAACAAGTCCCACGTAATCACCCCAGACATCCCCGATGCACAAACAGAGCAAGCGTCGCGAAACCGCGCTTGGAAGCCGTCCATATTCGTTAAATCCAAAAAGGAGCCTCGGAACGGCGAGCGACGATAATCCAAGGGGCATTTCCAATCGGCCGTAAATCTCTCGTAAAAAACTGTCGCAACCGCGTCTCTAAAAAGCAGGCGGGCAATAAAGGCAGAGAGTCTCCTCGGCGTCTGCCTGCCGTTAAAGTCCGGGGAAATTTTCGCGCGCCTCCTCGGCAGCTCAAAACACATCCATCCGCGCCGCGTATCGACAGACGCGCGGAGAGAGAGAAGAAAATTGATCGTCCGCGGCCGCCGCGATAACTCGTGACAATCTTTCTTGCGAAATTCTCGAAGAGGCACGAGGCGAAAACGGGGGAAGGGAGGGGGAGGGGTGGAGAGAAAGGGAGAGAACACACGCGAATGAGACCGAAAAGATGATGCGCGCCGCCGTACGTCATGCATGATTTGCGAGAGATTTTTTTTCTCCGCGATCCGAGGTCATCGAAATTTAAGATCGACGCTGGATGGGTCGGGTCGTTAAGTGGAGAGGTGTAAGTGTGCTCGATGCGCTGGTGTTGCCTTGTTGTCGAGGAGGAATGGACGGGTGCTGTTTTAGCCTTTTGAATATTGAATATCGACGTTTGCAGAGGGTTTTGCAAGGCGGATAAAAAAATTTTGAGGTTCTTTTGTTTATTGAAAGGAGATTAACTTGATGGTTTATTGGGAAAATATAATAAATGCAACTCAAATAATATTTTGTGCACGAAATGAGGGTATAATCTAGAACTACACTCAAATTAACGAATGGCTATTAAATAATAATCAAATATTCAATGTTTCAAACTGCATGAAAATCTAACGGAAAGAATGAATTAGATTAAACATATTTTGATTAACGACTATCTCATTTTTATATATATAATTGAGATTAAGCCATCAAATTTGTAGTTTTTTGCTTTCCGTCATTTATTTTGAACGCTCACTTTTTAACTTAAGAAGTAATGCAGTCAACTGTACTCAGTATTTTATGACACGTCGCCGCAGAATCCATAAAAAAATTACAACTTCTTTAAAAGGCAGATAAAGCATTTATGTGACCCAGAGAAATGAAATTGAAGGATAGCAAAAGCCTTTGAGTCATTGAGAAATTATCTTTACCATCGGCAAAAACTTTAATTCATTTCGCGCACTTCGAGTTTCACGATTGGAAGAAAATGCGACTTAATCGACCTGAATTTAGGAGATAATTTTCTTAAAATTGACGCCGCCGATAAAAATCTCATAGAAAGTTGACGATACATTTATTTTTTCAAGGGAAACTTTCGTCAATTAATTAGTGCAGAAAAAAGCAATAAACAATTAAACTTGAAATACAGCGCTGAATTTTATTGACCCATTGATGATTGCACTTTTAGAGGGCGAGCAAAAAGCTTCCCGAGCGAATTGTGTAGTTTCTTCTTTGACGACTGAAACAACCTTTCTAATTATAGATGTGAATTTTTTTTCCGTACTTAACAATACTATCAAAAAATATATAAGCTAATGGGGCCATGATTTTAATTTTAGTATTGCTACGTCGCAAGCGATAAAAATCATTAAATGCAAGAAAGTTACCGGTTTTTGACCTTTTTTTTTCAGTGCGAAATACCGGCCGATTAACTTTATTATGTAATGATGCTATCCCGCGAGAAAAGATGCAATGCGGAGCCTTTTGTGTTGAATGAGATAAATTAATAATTGTAGCAAGAGGTAGAATTTACTTTTTAACGCAGCAATTTTCTAACGACCGAAGAGTCAATAACTCGCGGTTGAATGCATTATAATAAGGAGAAAGTATTAAAATATTTTAGTTTATACGCCAGTAAAAAGTTTCCGATATCTAAAGAGGAATTCAAAACAAATTTTTTACCACTCTCCTCGGATTCTCAGAGACTTAGGCGGGATGCGAGCGTGGAAAATTAAATTGAAAGGGTCCTAAAAGTATAAAAGAACGCCTTGCCTTAAAGCGAGATTAAATAAATACCGCAAATTCTTGTAGAATATATTAAAAAGCATTATAATCGAGAGGAATAATGACTTTTATTTACGTAATTCCACGGAGTTGAAAGGAATAAGATTGCACTCGACCGCAAGATCTTCGGAGCAGATTTGAGAAAAAAGATGTAGATGAAAATCGAAGCTGCTATCGGTGCATCATCTACACCCGATGATTTGTTAGACGACAAGTGAAATGTCAGCCTCCCTTGCGCAACGGCAAGCCGCGCGATTAAACAAAGTAATTCATCGAGCCTCGAAAGAAACCCCATAAATCTTTTGCATCCGCAGTCGATCGGCCAGCTTTTCGCGAGAGCTCCGCGGACGTTTCTTATTTACTTTTCAGCGAAGCCCCTCATCCATAATTCACGCCCCGCGAGCCGCCGAGTCTCGGTCGCCCCGCGCGCCAGCGAACGACCCCGTATTACAAAATCCGAGGCAGGAAACAAAGAAGACGTGCCCGAATCCAGCTCAATGCAGAATACCGGATCGCCGGGCGCAAAAAGCCAATCCGAAAATAACCAAGAAACTCAGTCGGAAAAAGAAGAAGGAGCCAGCTCGAGATCGCGAGTAGAAGCGAGAGAGAGAGAGAGAGAGATCCAAAGTGGGCCTTAGCGGTGCCGAGCGTTGGGGGGGGGGGGGACTGAAGACCCGCGACCGGGAAGAGGCGCCGGCCGGTGGGGGGAGAGGCCGCGAGGAGGCCCCTCCACGCGGCGGCGGGAGGCAGGGTGGGATTAATTTAGGTTACTCGTAGCATCAGGGAATGTGGGCCGACTATATACTGAAGCGTCGCCCGCGCCCGCCGGTTCATTCCTTTCGAGTATTTCCGATTCGCAAGATCGACCGGACCTCACCTCTATCTCTCTCTCGACTTCGACTGCGGGCTGCGGACAGGTGCACCGAGCGCTCCACCGAGCCGAGGCTTACCGACTTTTGGGAGTGTGTCCCCGGCGACGCTTCGCTTTTCGTATTCTCAGCTGACGTTTTGGTGAGTTTGTTTTGCTTTTTTGTTTTTTTTTGTATTTTTTTTTTTTCAGATTTTTTTCGTATATCTTTATTTTCGAAATTTGGAGTAGAGCTTTTTGGAAAGCGAAGGGAATTGATTTGATTTAAAATGAATTATTTTTAAGACATACGTAAACAAAATTTCTTTACTCGCCAAAAGTACATTACGCGTGAACACAATCAACGTCCATCGCCTACGATTAAGTAGGTGCGATCAAATACGCTTCGGCAATAATCGCATTTACGGATTAGACGAACGAACGAATAAACAAGTCGATACATGAACCCGAAGGCTCGAATGAAAACGTCGAAAACATCCGTTACATTCCTTTCGTTTCTCGGGCATAATTATTTTTCACTTCCTGTCCTCGCTCCGCGAAATCGGAGCATCGATCAGTCACTTCCAAAGCCTCGCAATTAATTGGAAAAGCAAAAAGAAGGAGAAAAAAAAAGACGCCCTCGCCGCCTGCGTGGGAGAGTCCGTTGAACCCGCGGGCCCGAGGAATTCGAATTTCGCGCCACTCTCGGCTTACTTACCTATTTCCGGGCTCTATCATTTGAATTTGAAAGCAGCCGGGAATTCGGCTCCTCCTTTTTCGTGAAGTGCATCGTTAGCCTAGAAATCGAGGCGGCGCCGAGGCGGGAAAAGTGTTCGCAGTCGCGTTCTTGCCTCCGTCGTCGTCGGCGATCGGGAGGCGTCGCGGAGTCCTTTAAACGACGCGCGACGCTTGACGGTGCGCGGCCGCTCGGACGGCGAGGGGCCGAAGAGTTACGCGAGCGGTTGATATCTGCTAATTATGTCACGTAGCGCGAAGCATTTTTACTTTCACGTCCTCGTGACGGGTTACAGGAATTTTTCGATTGTATCGAGTCGTTCTATTTTTAGAAAGTCGCCGCGAAGGGTTTTGTGTTTTGATGTATCTTGATGTATCTCGGATCAATGTTTTTTTTTATTGTTTGTTGTCCGATAGTGATTCTTAATTTTGATAATGAGTTTTTGTCACTTTCTTCTTGCGTAAAAGATTTAAGTTTAATAAAGCAATATTGCTACACGAGTAGAAAGTGCACCAAATTATTTTATAATTACAGAAATTATTTTTCTGCCGCGAAAAGTTTTCGCAACTTCAATCAGCAGAGAAGTGAGCCTTCAGAGCAATATTTTTAACATTATATCCGAGTAAAACTAAAAAACAATCCAATTTCATACACACATCAAGCACAATGAAATCAGATCAAGCACTAAAAGTACCCAAAAACTCCGCCAGAAAACCCGCCGCACTCCAAAGCGCTGAAGCTCCTTAAGGACTCTGCAGCGACTCCTCCTGCCAGGTCCCCACCCGCCCGTCGCTCCCAAAATTCGCGTGCGTTCACCTCGGCGGCTTAGGTCCGAAAAAAAAAGAAGCAGACGCCGTCCACCTGGATCCGTCGGCACGACCTGCTCCGCAAAAATCAGCATCGCGGCAGGCCGAAAGGAAGCTAAAAGGAAAAAAAAGAAAAAAACGAAGAATCAGCCGTCGGAGGGGGGGAATGAGGAGCAATCGGGCAGCGGTCGTTTACGGCGAAATCATACTGTACCAGGTCGGCCCGACTCCGCATCTCGACGCCGCGTCCTCGTCATCGGGCTCGAGCAAAGCCGGCCAGCTAACGGTTAGCCGCCCCCCGTTTTCCCATTCTCGGCGACGACTGGGCCGGGAGACGAGAGCCGGCGAGCGCCTTGTCAATAGAGCGGCGCCCGCGAGAAATGTAACACTGCCCAGACATCCGGCCCTCTCCTCCGACTCCTCCTCCTCCTCCTCCTCGCGGGCTCCCCGCGTTTTCTGATGACCGCGCGCCGGAATACTTGTCGTTTCGTTTGGGCTCGTTGCCATTGGGATTGACGGGAAGGAGGAGAGGAGTGGAGGTCTGTGGCGTTTCTTTCCAAGTCGTTACACAGTTTTTTCCTCATTCGTTTGATCTAATTAATGAAAGATGGTTTTCGTTTTCATTGTTTCGCTGGCTCGAAATAGCCAATGCTCTCTGAACTATTTATTTATTTATAATTTAACGACAAATTTCTTTGTTAATTGCAAAAGCAAACGACTCTTTGCGAATTCGCGTCGTAAAGATAACCGTCAAGATAAACAATCCTATTAATTATCCAACCCACCATCAAGCCGTCCGAGCTGCAATTAAAAACGACGCGAAACCCGCAATAAAAAGCTAATAGCCACGCGCAGGCAGATCGAATCTCGGCCGGAAAACGATCGTCCCTTTCAGCCGAGCGCCAAAGACTCGCAATTACACGGACTTCCATCGAAAGCCAGAGGCGGACAAAAGGAGCCCCCTCGGTCGCTTATACACGTCAATGCGAGCGTTACGTCGCCGGAGCGCCGAGCGCTCGGAGAGACCTGAATTTCACGATTGCGCCCGTAAGGGGCACCTGCCTCGCGTCGAAGCTCGGAATCGAGTCCACGCACTCGGCTCGCGGTGATATCCGCTTGTGAAAAGAGCCGAGAGCCGGCTTGATTCTGCAATATATGGGAGAAGCGCCGAGCGCGCGGAGAGCCGAGATTTACGTTTTAACGGTGCCTGCATTGACACCGGGGCTTGGGAAATCCGCTGAAAATCGGCGCCGGCAGGGAGTCCCGATTGTGCCGAGGCGCGTAATGGAACGGCGCGGTTTGTTAAAATTTTCACGCGAGAAGTTTCCTTTTATCCGCGGCGCGTATAGCGTTATTTATCGCGGATGCGTTTGCGCGTCTTGAGTCAGAAGTCGCGGGCAGCAATCAATGTTTTCTATCGTGTAATTGATAGCTTACATTAAATTTCGAAACGCGGAAGACGTCTCTTGCGAGTAAGTGCCCGTATACATAATGCATGCTGGTATTTAGATATGGAAATCTAACGTCGAATTAGGAAGTGTAAATGCGTCCGATTAAGCCGGGAGGTGAAATCGCTTTAAAAACTTGCGAGCCTTCGTTTCCACGTCGCGACGGACGAAACCTCGATCTCGAGCAGCTGCCATCCACGAAAGACAAACCAAGAAAAGCCCGCTCGGCTGGCCCGGCAAAGCCGACGCCCGGGCGAGATTTTCTTGAATTTTCCGTTAGGCCGGCCGGCCGCTCCAATTACCGCTCGAGTCCCCCTGTCCGTCTTCGCTCCAAAAAGTTATAGGAGCGCGGCGCGGGCGATAATTAGCCCGCGCGCCTCGGGAAGATCCGATTCGGCCGCGCGTACACGCGCACCGTCGAGCGTCGCGCGCAGCAGCCGCGCTAACGGTACACTGGATTTCAAAAGGGACCGTCGCTCCTCGCCTGCCCGCGCCGAGTCCCACTGCCCGAGGCGAGCCGCACGTGCCGGGCGAACTTTCTTCGACGAGACGCTTCTCGCCGCGGGTATTACAATGCGGGCGAGAGAGGACGAGGCGCGGAGCTTTTTATTGTACAGCCGTCGGGGATTCGCGCTTGCGGTGTGGATTTTGGTTTCTCAAAAGTCGCGCAAGAGTCGGAGGGGAGAAAATTGCCGAGCGGTTGTTACATGTCGGGCGCGAGCTGCAGGTTTATAGCTTTCTAATATGAAACGCTGAATTAACGATTACGGCAAAGCTGCAAATTGTTCTTGGATAACTCGGTGAGTAATTTCTAACGATACGCGCATTGTTTGCTTTTTTAATTAATACTCCGGCGCGTCTTTAGCGTCGGGACTGGTATATCCACGGTAATCAGAAATTTACGTGCTCGTAAAATTAATTTCATTAGATAACTGCATTCTCCATCCTTCCCGGGAGTATTACAACAGAAAACGCTCCGCAGCTTCTCGCTTTTAATTTACGGCGTAGTTTTATCGAACCCCCAAGCACGCAAGAGACTCGATTAAAAACCATCGCCCGCGCAAAGAAAAAAAAGAAAAAAAAAAAACAAAATCCAAAACTCCTCTGTCCTCCCGTAGTTTTCCAAAGCGCGTTCCCCGCCGCAATTACGCGGCGCATTGCGCCACGCGCGCAATTCAGCCGCGCCGTAAAACGATCTCGAATCCCCGGCAAAAGGCGGCCGTAAAATTTTTATTAAATTACGAAAAGCGGGCCTAATTGCGGCGCGTCCCTTCCCGCGACGACGCGCGTTATGTATATCGATCGATCGCCGCTCGCGCGGGCTTTCGTAATCGCCGAGCCACGTGCTCTCCTCTCCTTTCACGCGACGCGCCGCGCTCGGGTTGCGCACCGCTCGCTCGCTCATCCCCGCTGGTGCCGTTGTTTTTTTTTTTTCTCTCACCGGCAATTGCGAAAGGGTCATTGTTCGCGAGCGCCTCGCGCAGCCAGGCGCCGAAAAGGAGTTTTCCGAGGTATATTGTTGGGGCTTACATGTGCCGAGGGAATGCGGTTGGACGGTAGTTTTCTTTTTTTTTCTTCTTCGCGTTTAAAAAGGAGCGAGATCCTCGTGGGTGGCTGCCTTGTAGGACTCGCGTGTATATGGACTTGGAACGAAACGAATTAGGTTTCTAAACTGCCTTGCATTAGAGCTCCGTTGACGAGCTTCAAGCTGAGCCGTCGGGAATCGCTTAGACTTTTATTATAGGAAAAGGAAGAGTAAAGTAATCAATCCCGACCGCAATTTCACTTTCTAAACAAAAGCTCGCAGGTGCACAGCTTATCAAAACACTCCTTCATCGCCGAAAGTATACACATAAAAAGTACACCGCGATCAATCCGCCGACCGACGCGACGACTCAGCAGCCGATCAATCAACGAGCGCGGAGAGCGCCGCACACTCTCAACGAATCCCGCGCCGTTGCCCTCGCGGAGGCGCGAGCCCGCACCGGGTCACGAGGCGTCGGATCTCTCCCGCCGACGAGAGAAAGGGCCCGCCGTCCGAGCGGCGTCGACTTCCCGCGCCTCCTTCGTTCTGCCGCTCTCGCGCGAAACGACGCCGTGCCCGGAAAGCCTCGGGCGCACCGCCGAGGAGCACCGCCGAATCACGGCCGGCGATCTCCGCGGAGAAATCCGCGCGGGGGATCCTCATTGTGTCTCCCCGAGCGAAATCGAGATGCGCGCGCGCGCGCTTGATAGCCGAAGCGATCCGCTCTCGACGCGCGGCTGCGATTCTTCCCCGCGCGTTTCGAAATCTTAAACGGAACATCCGTCGTCACGCCGTGAGAGGAAGAGAGAGAGAGAGAAAGGATTCTCCCTCGTTATCTGCCTGGGGATCGCTCGCGATAAGCGGATAGTCTCGTCATATCCTCGCGCTCGGCGTGATTAACGAGCCGCGCGCGGTGAGCCCTCGCTCCAGGGGGGAGGAGAGGCAATTATCCTCTAAATAATTGTCCGTTGCGCGACGCGAGGCTGCGCGGCCGGGCTTGCGCAAGAGGCGCCGCGGCGGATAAATCAGCGGCGAGATATCGCCGGCGCGATATAATCGCGACGGTTTAAGGGAAAAAAAGGCACCGCCGGGGACTAATTGAGAGAGCCGCCGCGCGCTCGGCGTTTGCGCAATGCGAGCGATTTTCGCGGAGGTGACATAACGCCGACGTGTAGGCTCCTCTTCTTCTTCTTACTTGGCTTTCTAGCGCGCTGCTTTTCTTTTTTTTTTTTCCAGTTGATTAAATTCCGCGGGCTTTTCCAGGCCTCGAGCTAATTTATCTTTGTTCGGCGACGGCGCGGAGGATGTCTTCTTTCGAAATTGACTCGAAGCTTTTCGACCGTTCGCTTTAATGACTCGGTGCTTGTAGACTCTGGCATGAGAGCCTAATAATCTGCATTATTAATCACGCAGGCGCAGTAAAATTTCATGCACGTCGAGTGCGCAGTGGTATAATTAACTCTGCGTACACGGCTTAGCAACAAAAAAAAAAAAGAAAAGACTAATCTCATCTTTCGTAAATTTCACGTTTGTTCAGTCTCCTTTTTTGTAAAATCCATAAATCATAAAATTCCGTCGCGCAAAACCGTAGCATTTTTACAAGCTTCTTCCAGAGGCCTGACTGGGCGATATCTAACTTAGATACGCAACTCACTCAAGAATTTAGTTCACCTTTACGAACCACAGCTCTTCCTTTCATCTCTCAAGAGCCTCTTGCAAAGTTGCAACAAAGACGTTTTGTTCCTGCGCCACGCACGCGTTTATATATTATGTTTGTTTACACGCTCTCGTAATATCCCGTCAGGATTTAATTCATTTTTCTCGGGCGACAGCCTCGGAGATCCTAAAATTGATTTCGTTACTCAAGTGCCACATTTTCATTAAAGGCCTCCTCCGGCAAGCACAACAAACACCGGGATGCTTTCGAATTAACTTCTTAATTAAATTAACATTTTGAAACAACTCTTGCACAAAGTCATCAGTCCAGAAAAAAAAAAGAAAAAAGAAAAAACAAATTCTTCCACGTCTCGAAGTGCAGGAAATTACCAGCTTCATTTCCAGCGCGGAATGACAGCGCAGTTTCGCCCGGCGGGAAGAGTTTTCTGGAAGCCTCGCGGCCGCCGCCGCCGCGTTTCCTCGGGCGATGATCCCTCGGCTTTCGAGCCGCTCGCGAACGTAATCGCGGGATAAACGCCGCTCGTTGCCGATCGGCGATCGCTGCACTTCGTGCGCCGACTGTGAAATCTCCCGATTAGGCAGCCGAGCGATCCTCGCTACCGACCTTTCCACGCGGATTGACGGCTTTTAAATTGAAATTTATTTTTGCCCGAGAGCAGTTTTGAAAATGAAGGTGGCTAATTGAGAATTACTCCTGTATTATTAACGCGTCGGGAGAGACTTTTTATGCAGACCGAAAGATTTTACAATTTATTACGACCGTCGCGCAGTAATTAAGCAAAATATCACAATTCACAGTGGATCGACCTCCGCGAGGCTCGCCGATGGCTTCTCGAAAAGACAAATTACACCGCCACCTCTACATACTCCGCAAAGAATTCATTCCCCGCTTTTAAGACCTTCCTCCTTTCGCAAACCCGAGAGACGTCCCACCGACTCCCTTCTCCGGCACACGGCGAACCCTCGTCTCGAAAAACCAATCCGAAAACGCCATTCGGATCAAGGATAAAGCCTTGCGCAAAGATTAACGCACCATCCTCAAAGCGGCGCGCGGCGCTAAATTAGCCTCCTTGTTCGCGCCGCGGCTCGCAAGCGTGACTCCGATTCTCATCTGCCCGCTCGGCGGGGGAGCCTCTCCGTTGCGACACGCGGCCGATGTGTGCGCGCGCGCGCTTCCTCGCGAAGGCGACTGTCTCGCGCGTCGTTGCGAGGAGGGCAAAGAGAGCTCGGCGCTGCCTGCCGTCCGGGAACGAGCGTGCGTTTGTCGTTTCGGCGGCACTTTTACTTTCGCGGGCTTTTCGCGGAGAAGCGCCGGGCTAATTGGAGGGATAAAAAAACTTTCGAAAGAAAGCGCACGCGGGGCTCGTTAGTCGGAGTCGAAATTTTCGTTATGAATGTCAAAGCGTCGTTCGAGAAAAGACGCCCGATGAATTCAGCTATCAGTCTTTGTGTAATTCGCGCTTCGAAGCTTCCGCGTGAAAACGGCGCCTTGTCGATCAGCTCGCAAATCGTGCGCCAACTTTTACGTCGCCCGGTCGACGGCGCCGAAAAAGAAAGAAGAAGCAGCGAAAGTCGCCGGCGATTCCCGGAATCTCTAGAAAATGCAGCTGCGTTTTTTAAGGAACTTTAGCGCGTCGCGCGGCGTCCGTCCCCCCGATACTCTTGCTTTTACTTTAATTGCCCGACGACGACGGCGACGGCTTTTCCGCAATAAGAGCCCGGCGCGAGAAAAACTCCGCTCGACATTCAAGGACACGCTTTCTACCAATCGGCAAGAAGCCGCGCGAGTTTTCGAGAGCGAACTGGGTTAGTTATATCCGTTATAGTCGCGCGAGCGGCCAGGATATATGACTCGGTCAGCCGCGAGCGAGCTTCGTGCGGATGAATGTATACGCCGTAATTCGAGGCGAGCGTGCAGACGGACGATAATCTCGGGGCGAGTCGCGCGAGAATCGACTTTTGCGGATCGGAGGATCGAGGAGCGTCGGCTTCGATTAAGGACTTGTAAAACTTTAGATTCAGAAAACCGCTCTAGATTTTTCCTTCGAATTCCCCAGGAAAATAATGACGTTTTTTGCACTACCTTTTAATGAAAATTATTCCCCAAACGTGAAAAAATCCTCTGCACGCGAAAGCGTCGCAATCCTTCCTCGTAGAAAACCACGAGGAAGCCGCCTAAGCGGGCAAAATCAACAGTCTCGCGAAGCGCTTGTTATCCCGAAGAACCGACGCGTCGTAAAGCGTCCGCGATCAATCCCACCGCAGGCTCTCCTCTCGCGCAGCGCTTCCTGATCCAAAGCTAAGCCTCGTCATCTCGCAGCCGTCGTCCTGCATCCGCGCCCGCTTTTATTTCCGCGCTTCCCCGAGCGTCCGCGAGACGCGCTTTCACCGCCGGGCGCATCTCCTCGACCAATCGATTTTACGAGGGAAATCGTTCTCCCTTTCTCTTTCGTCCCTTGCCCGGACCCCGACGTAACGTCGCTCGTAAAGGTCGGCTCCGTTCTTGGTTTTTTTTTTTCCTTCTTCCTCTTGTTCTTCCTCCGCGGCGTGAAATATTTCGCTCGCCGCGCGCAGTCCGTTGTCGGCGGCTTTCGATGCGACTGAATTTCTACTTTCTCGCCGCGCGGTTATTAATTTGAGAGAGAGAGAGAGAG
>JAWWEM010000010.1:1622909-1636248 GCA_035582935.1 Ormyrus thymus
TTTATTTTTATTTATTCGTTTAAAATAAGAAATCTTTCTTCTTTTTTCTATTTTATTGATCTTTGGGAATTTATATAATAGAATTTTAATTTGAGTACGAACTATACATATGTTTATTAATTATTGTAAAATATATTTTTTCTTAAAACTTTTTTTTAAGTATTAAAAATTTGTTTTGAATTTTCCGAGTCAAACCAACCACCATATCAAATGCTTGACTATCAACATTTAAAAAGTATTATTAATGTACCTATTTTTTTTATTTAAAAAAACAGTTGAACTTTTTTCACATTCTATTTTGCACAACCATTTTTTAAATTTACCGCCAAGTAGTACCGACTACAAGTACCAACCACCAATGCATTAGACCTAAATTAAGTTGGTACTTTGATCGTCTAATTTTATAGCTACATTCAGCTACTCTAATATCCGCTTCTTATTAGTCCACCTTTTCCGTTTTTCTCAGTAGTCGTGTTTGTCGATTTAGGTTACTTCTATCGGATTGACCATCCTTTCAAGATTCAGTTTTCTCCCAAAACTACCTGTCCTTTTTTTTTAATTCGAGGAACAACTTCCTCGCGACTTGATTGTTTCGAAAATGAAGGGCAAGAGGTCATATACTAAGTTTACGGTAAGTCTATCAAATACTTCCCAAGCTATGTCCTTATTTACACTTTGGTGTAATGCTAAACGTGTTTTTTTAATCGATTATCGTCAAACTTCTTTTTAGGGAGTTGAACACGACGAGTTTCTTAATCGCATATCGAAAACTTTATATTATACAAAATTCCCCGTGCCAGATTGTTTGAGCTTGCCAGTAACAGGTTAGTTGATAATAAAAATAGTTAGTGCAGATTACTTATCTTATCATGGTTTATTGTTGACTGAATTAACTTTTGTGTACTGTGAATAATGTGTTACAGAGCTTGCCGCTGAAATATTTACTGAAGTTAAGAATGGAAAAAGTTTGGAACGACTAGATGTTGAAGAAGCAAGCAGAATTTCTCGAAATGCTTGCGTTTCTCCATGTTCTCTTGTTTTAGCTTTATTATATCTTGAAAGATTAAAAGATTGTAATCCAGAATACCTACAAAGAGTTGCACCTTCAGAACTATTTTTGGTTACTTTGGTAAACAAATTAAACTATTTAAGTCGGTTTTAAATAATAATATAGTCACAGCCTATTTGTTTTTCTAAAGCATATTGTTTGACTCCAATATGACCTTATAAGGATTAAAATTTAAATTGTATTTTAGTTGCAACAGTAAAAAGTATATTATAGTAGAAAACAATAGTATTTTGCAAAATGAATAAAACTTTTTTGTATTTTTAATTTGTTATTAAAAAATTTTATTTATTTTCCAAAATACTATTGCTTTCTAATATAATATAATTTTTGTGGTTATAGTTTGACAAATATACTTTAAATTTTAATTTATTTAGGATCATATTAGAACTGGAGAACATCCTTAAAATTGTAGCAGCAAAAGATACATTTTTATCAAAGAAAAATTGTTTTATTTTTTCAGATGACAGCATATAAATTTTTAAATGATGATGGAGAAGACGATGAAGTATTCAATACAGACTGGGCCTATTCTGGAAAACTAAGTCTTGCTAAGATGAATCGCTTGGAAAAAGACTTCCTGAAAGCCATTGTAAGAAATATTTTTAATTAACATTGATCATTTATAAATGTGACTATTTTTTCTAAATTTACGAAAATAGTTTACCAGGAACAATAATATTGTTTATTGTTCAGGTAATTAATATTATTACACAAAAGTATTTATTTCCATTGTAAATTTCTTTTAAATTTTAAGCTCAGTCCTATGACAATTATACTAAAATGATAAAATGACTTATTTTTTTTAGGAATGGACAGTCTTTGTAAAAAATGAAGATTTTTGGGAAAGACTTCAAAGGCTAGAGAAAGATATTGCATACAAAGAAGCAAAAAAAAGAGGTTGGTTTTCTTATACAGAATTAAATACTCTCCTAGATTCAACTCAGTTAGGAGCATTAGTACATACAGTACTTGGAGTATCTTCAATATGCATTGCAACTTATGCTATCGGATTAATTACTTTATTCGGATCAGCTGCAATAGCAGCTAATTTACCTGGAGCTTTAGTTAGTTCAAAACAACAGAATCTATTTAATGGTAAATCGAATCTCAAGTATTCATCATCCTCTCAAGACAGCTCACAAACTGAACTTGAAGAGCAAATTGAAAATATTTTACTAGATTCAATTTCAGGAGACTCTGAAATTTGCAATGAATCTTATGTAAATAGAGGTCTCACAAAAAAAGATTTAAACAATACCGCAACAACAAATAGTTGGGAATGGATTATAGATTCAGTCACATTTTGGCTTCCTAATTGTTCTAATTTAAAATCAAAGGATTGTTTGGATAGTTGGAAAGATGAAGTTATTCAAAACAAAGTATACATTACTAAAACAAATTTTGTTATTGAATCTGACTCATTCTCTCGATATTCCGGTAATCAAGTTAAAAGTATCGTAAAAGAAGATGCCTTTGATTCGAATCTTCAAATTTTTTCAAATAAATGGAATAATTATATTAATTATTTTTCGAAGGTAGGTTTGACTCAGGGTCAGTGATATAGACTTCTGTGTTATAGTTCACATTAAAGTTGGAAGAATGTGTTAAAAAAGTTAAACCTAAGAATTTTTAAATTATAATTACTAATTTATTTTTTTAATTAACAAAAGTTTTGAATTTAATTTTTATCTATAGCTTCCTATAAATGAAACTTTACAATTGTTTAAGTTTCACAAATTTATACAAGAATTAGACTATTTTAAATACATCTAAAGTGTTTTGTGATGGACTATCATTTACACGAAAGTCTCAAACAAATTGAGTAACAATTTAAATTATTAAAATGTAACATGTACAACGTAGTAAGTTAAGCACCATTGTCTAAACAAAGATATATTTTTTGTACTGACTTCTATTCTGTATTTTTGCTCCAAAAGCATTTTTCAATAAACGTAACAAGAGTTATAAGTACATTTTGAAATCTATTTTTACAAGCATTAGCGTACAAGTGTAAAGAAAATATGTATTGATCAATACATATTTATTACAAATTAAAGTTTAAGTATCCTAAACGCTGCTTAAAAGTTTCTCTATTTACACACTTTAAAAATAAGTAGGAATACACTCAGTCACAGTAGCAAAGCTTTAGTCGATTTGTACCCAGCAATGACTAATGCGCGTCTAAAAGTTCTAAAAATCCATGATTGATTTGTACAACGAAAATTCGGTATATCTACATACTAATTGGACCTCATTTTTTATCGTCTTTTTTTTCTTTCTTAGATTCTTCCTCTTCCTTTGCTTCTCTTGCTTCTTTTTCTTCCTTTGTTTCCTTGTGCAAAATTAATAGTGGAGTCATCCCCAAAAAGCATCCTATTACTACACCGATTACGCGACCCTAAATTGCAAAAAATAATATTATATATTAATCCAAACTTCAAAGCTTTTTCATTATTTCTTACCAAGTTTGCAGCTCTTCTAGACTTTGGTAAATCCATTTGAATCGGTGTTAATTTAGGTGGTTCGAATCCTATCCTTTGTGCAAGAAGCTCGACATAATAGGCTGACCCGATTCCCAAAACATCAGAAATCGTATTTCCAAAAGCTGCAGCAGCCATTGTTGAAAGTGAAATGAAAACTCCCATTGTTGCCTCAATAGAATCGCCCTAAAATTCAAAGTAAGATCGGTTTTTGTAGAATACAACTATTTTATTGCTACACTTATTACTCACAGCAATAATCATTATAGAATTGTCAAGGAATCCGAAACCAATAAAAGGAATAGCATTGGCAACTCCAACTGTAAAATTTACGTAATACATTAGCTTTTTATAACTTCGACGTTTTTCATTGATTTTTTACGCTTCTATTTGCTTTATAATAACGTTAAGTAGAATAAAACATAAATAAATATAAATTACGATTTTATTTACTAATATTTAAAACAAATTAATTTTCTTTTTACAGTTTTATCGATTTCATTATTTAAAAATAAATCAATAAATATTCTTATAACACTTAACTAAATTTAAAATAAATTATCGCTCGATTACACTTAAAGATAAGGACAATTATTTAATTCAACTAGGTCAAGGATTGCATATTAAATGCAACGCTGCAAGTCCAAGGTTTTATTGTCATGAAATACTATTTACTTGATTCAAACCATAAATCGCCATCTATCTATTTAAGGAATCTTCGTATATAGTTATGTGGGCAAACCAAATTGTCTCAAAATAACGCATATAAAAGGAAAATGCTAATTTTTTTACAAATATGTAAGTTTTTACATTCGTTAAAGTAGATGCGAATTCGCTTATACAGAACCTCTTAAAACCGGATACAATCCAGTTATATCCAATTTCATCTAATTTGAAACCCGGTGAAATCACCGGCCCCGTGATACGGAAAACCATAAATCTCTGTTAATAAATTGTAAACAACATTTATTTTTAAACGAAATTTTAATACGTTAGAAATGCTTTCAAAATTTATTTAAATGTTTTAAACATATTTTAGACATCTAAATTTTAAATTTATGAAATAGTTATGAAAAGTAGAGTACTTACCCCGCATCAAATCTCTGTTAGTCGGTTGAGGAACTGTCTCCACTGAAATGTGAAGTATCATTTGATAATAAATTAAAATATTTATTTATTTGTTTACAGAAGTAGTACACGTGTTCACTGAGCAAATCATTCACTGAGCAAGATGTACATGCAGGAATGAGTATTTTTTGAGCCAGTAACAGCGTGTAACAAGCAATATTTCAAGTAAACAAATGAATGTTTGACAGACTTACAGAATAGATTTTTTCCATAAAATGAGTAAAGCAGGAAGAAAAAGAGAGAAAGTTAATTTACACTGCAAAAGTTTGCAAAGAGATTTGGATATTGAATTTCCAAAAGACCAGCATAGAAGACAGCATAAAGATTAAGAAAGTGATATAGATGCACCCAGTGTTTGGTGGAATGGTGAAGGTGTGTCTAAGATTTATCATTTTTTAAATACATAAGATTGATAAACATTAATAGTATTTTTATAACATTCAATCTAATTTCTTCATAAAAACGTTAATAATAGATTTTCGCTAAAATTGTTAAAAATAATTTTTCCATGCAAGCTTACGTGGCTTGGTCTTTGTTGGCTCCACTTGAAGCAAATAATAATTAAGCATGTTAGTAAGTTAAAAAAAGCATAAATAGCTTATTTCAAACTTTAAGCACATTTTTATGTACATTTTTTTTAAATTGTTTTGATGATTTTAATGAAATTATGAAATTATAAGTTATGAGTAAAATTTATGCATGATTTTGTGTTACACAAATGATATAAATATCACCAATCACCATCACTAAAATTTTATATGTTAAATTTGTTAGAGTTCCTTCTGCTGGTCCTGGAAACTTATTATATTAATTTTCGTACCATATTTGCGCAACAACCAGTCATCTGGTACTGCGCAGTAACTGCCTGTAGGATCTACATCTCCTAGAGTAGGAACCTTGCTTGGCCTTCCAAATTTGCTTCTCCATCGAAAAGCTGCTAGCTGACCTAGTGAATGAAAATAAATGGGGGCAACTTAATAAAAAATGAAATTAAAATAAACAAAATAAAGCTGATGAGAGGGCTACAGGAGTGCTACCGAGATAGGAAAAATGTGGATTAAAGAACATAAAAGAATTTTTGATAAGTCTTTATAAACTACCTCTTTCTCAGATGGTAGATAAATCCACACTCCTGCTTACGGCATTAATATGAAGGTTGGCAAGCCGATGTGCTGGTCTCTCATATTGTTAGTAGAGACTCTTCATACAAATTTCTGTGCTTATAATGCTCGTACACAGAGTCTTTTTACTCTATACGAAAAATCATAAGTAAAATCTATGTATGATAATATTTTGAACAGCTGACAGCTTTTTATATTGAATTGATTTAATAATAATTAAAGCTAAATTTATCTACACGGCAAAGATCAACATTCGACGTACAAACATAAATAGGTGGGCATTTTAGATTAAAAATTTAGGTGAGAAAGCAAAAAGTAAATTTCGAAGACACTGATATATGTATAATTCAAGACAGACGACTAGATAGTAAAAATTTTGATACATGAATCGTGATTCTTCATTTTTTGGGTTCTAGACAGTTATGTTATCCGCACGTTTTCAAGCCACTCTTACCTTCATATTCAGCCTTTAATTTTTGAGACTGACATTCTTGCAGAGCTGTAATAAGAACTTGTCGTTCATCTGCAGTAAGTCGAACAGCAAGCTCCTTTGCGTGTATTTTTGTAAGTACACCAGGAACTCCATGAGATAGAGCTGCAGAAGCACTGCCGTGTCTTTCTTGATTCAAGGAAACCAGGCTGGTGCTCCTTTGAACACAACTTGATGCAGGACTCCACAGGCATCTACTGCTCTGGCCAAATCTTAGCAGGTGTTTTCTTGCAACTAGTGGCGTGGAAGAGCTCAAACAGAATCCACTGAGAGTTGTTTGACAGAGGACTGATATTAATCTGCACATTTTGGAGGACTTGTTATCTAAGAATACTCTGGAGTCAGTCACTATAAAAATTTCTCTTGAATTTTCTTGAAAAAAATTGTCAGAAAAGTTAAAGCTCGATTGTTATGGATGGAAACGGGCGTTGTAGTTTACAGGACAGCATCATTATAATCAGCGATGACATATATGATATGTCCTAACGAGTCGATGACGAACGGCCTGAGCGACTCCACTACACTGAGCGAGCCTACTTCGATTGGAACAGGCCGCCGCTATTCGAGAGCCTCTAATGCGGCGGCATCTCTTTCCCTCTCTTCCGCTTTCTTGTGCGCTCTCTCCCTCATCGAATTTTCGTGGCAGTCTACAAAAACAACGTGACGCACGTCACGTCTGACGTCACTACAAGCTCTTCTGCTCTATATGATGCGGATGGGCTTTCCTTCCTTCGATGGGGTGAACTCGACGTTCGTTAAAACCTTTTTTCCCCATAGATTTGGCTCCTTTTATTATTTATGAGAAACATGGAAGTAGCAGGATGCTATGCATTTTTTAGTAGTTTATTTTATGGGATAGCAATGCAATGCTTTTGTGGATGGGTTTACTAGCAAGGGGAGTAGCAATGCAAATTTTAATCACTTATATATGTTGAATTATTGAATGCTTCGCGCCAAATGCAGTCATTGGTCAATATGTTCAATACATAATTCAAATTGCTGATTTACATACCTACGAAATATTCATAGATTGTTTGTGCTTTTCCAGTTTTTGACTCCGACAAGATTTTTTACAGGTACTATTAGCAAAAAATTATTCACAAAATTGTATTTATTAATGATGCAACTTTTGTGTAAGATTTCACTGCATACGGACCGCTATTGAAAAGAAAGGAAGCGCACTTACGAAACATTATGAAGGGTCGCCTTCGTAAGGAAACGATTCCTTTTTGTAGTTGAATGCATTCGGTTTCCATTAAAAAAAATTTAACGTATTTCATAAACTGATCACATAAAAAACTCTTTATATATTTTTTAAATAATTTTAATATAAAAGAACAATATACTGTTTCACAGCCATTTTACATTTACATAAACTCGAATTTTTTGAAATAATTTTTTTAATAAAAAAGCTAATACATTAATATTTAATTTTAAGGAATGAATGTAATAAGTTAAATATTTATTAAAGAAAAATATTCTCTTTTGAATAGGATATTCAAGAAAAAATATAACAAATTATAAAAAACATTATTATAAAAAGTATACATTTTATTACACGCGTATGCTCCGATATTTTATAAAAAGGTATCTAATTTTAAATTGAAATCATGTTTAGACGAATTTAATTTTATTATCGTGGTCCATAAATTTTAAGTGTACGATCCATACTTGATGATGCAATATAGTCTGCATTTTTGCCAAAACGAACAGCAGTTACTGCTGCTGTATGATCATTGAATGTTTTCAATTCTACCCACTGTTTGCAGACATAGATTCTAAATAAAAAAATATTTTTTAATATGTTGTAACAAAAATTTCATAACCCATATTTCTTAAATATTTTTTAAAAACTGTATACCTGACATCTGATCCACAAACTGCTAAATAAGTTCCACTTTGGTCAAAGCATATATCTTTTACTTCATATGACTCATCTAATTGTAATGTCTTGAAGTTTTTCAATTTTCGCAAATCCCATAATTTAACGCAAGAATCTTCAGCAGCTGTCGCCAAATAGTAACCATTTTCGGAAAAACTAATAGCTGTGATAGGACCTGAATGTCCAGGAAAATTGGCAACGTTTTGTTGTTCTTTCAAATCCCAAATTTTAACTTGAGAATCTAATGTACCAGTTCCAAAAATCAGTCCATCAGGATGAAATTGTGCTGTTGTTAAAGGTTGGCTGCTACCATCTTGCCCAGCTACCTAAATATTTACATTTAAAAATAGTTAACATGAGAATTTATAGTATATTTATTTTTTAATTAGAGAAAATGTTAAAGCTTACTTTGGTAAGAAGTAGTCCAGTTCTAATATCAGAGAATGCCCAACAATGATCAAGAGATGAACTGAGTAAGTAGTCTCCAGTAGGATGTAAAGACAATCCCGTGACAGGTTTATTGTGCGAACGCATAAGTAGCATGGTTTGACTCGTATCAACATTCCAGACGCGAACTGTTGAGTCAGGTGATGCGGTCATTACTATATCTTCTGTTGGATGATAAATTACCCTTGTGACCTTTAAATGATATTTTTGATTAATTATCCGACTTATTCTGTTAATTTTAATAATAAGTAATTTATAAATAATTTTTCATACCTTCTTTGTATGACCTTTAAGAATAGCAACTATCTGCTCAGTATCTCTGTTAAAAACTGTTGCATTTTTATCAGCTCCACCAGTAAGAATTTTGCTTGTATCAGCTCCATGAATATCTAAAGCAAGGATACCAGGAATACTGGCGGAGTGAAGACCCTTTAAACATAATCATTATTTAAAATAAATAAGAGTTTTTACTTATTGAATAAAAGTAAATATTTATGATAAATTGAAATCAATGTATATGATTTACCGGATGTGATGCACTAATTTGAAATGCTTTAATATCATCTTGTGAAAGAAGATCTTCTGGAACAGACCGTCCTCTTCTTTTACGTTCTTGAGTAAGAATAGTAGCTTTTTCTTGCAATTTCTGGATAATCTCTTCTGTTATTCCAGCCTGCTTATCTGGCTGCATAACCATTCCACCAGCTTCCATTGCAAGAGCCTGAAAAAAAATGCATGTAGATCTAAACAATATAAAAAATTAATTTTAAAAGATTTTTATTTACAGGTTGTGGGATATTAGTAGGTGCTGTTCCTATCTGTGGTTTAAGCACAGCCAATGCTTCTCTAGCTGCTGCAGCATCTTTAGATAACTTTGCAAGGACTCGACAAGTTGCATCATGCTGATAAAGCCCTTTTGAAAGTTCTTGTCTAGAATCTTGTAAACTTTGCCTTAAAATAAAGGAGCTCAACATCACTGTATCATACTCATCCTGTAAACTTTTTAAAATACATGGTACAGAAGTTGAACTTGGTGCTTTTGGTTTTGCTGACTGATCTGAAATTAAATTTTTTATGTTTAATGTAGATATTAAAAGTAATTTTTTCTTAAAGAATTATATTTTTTTTTGTAAAAGTTACTTTTAACTTCTATCAACTGATCAATAGTTAATTCTTTCCCATTACTAGGATCCACTCCATTTTCTGCTATATATTTTTCTATTACATGTTTTTCAAAAATTAAGCCAGAAACTGGAGAAACAACAGGCTCCTCTGGAACCTCATTGGTAACTGAAAAAATGATTTTAAAATAAATACAACTTTCAAAAAATCGATTAAAATGTTATATTCTTATTAGAGTAGATTGTGAATTATTATTTTATAATACATTTATTATTTATTTGTCTTTATTTTAAAATTGCATAAACATAACATGAATGTAAAAATGTAAACAACACATATTGTAAATTAATCGAAAAACACAACTACACTACTACTAGACTACTAATAACGTAATAAAACAATTTGACTTTAGTTTAAATGTAAATAAACTGTATAAATCTGGTTAGCTTAATGCTAACCAAATTTGTATATATTATACAATAAATCTCTTTAGAATACAATAATATTACAACATAATACTGTGCAATTTTTAAATTTGGATAGCTGTTACCGAAAATACCGGAATCTCGTATTCTTGCAATAAAATAAAAGAATTAAGAAATTAAAGTTTCTTTAAAAATTATTGTAGCACACTAGTCATTGTAATCATTAAAAATCTACTTTAATAACATACACCGATCAAAATAAACATTGAACCTAACCAAAAAAAACTCAAAATCAATTAAAAAGAACGAAAGTACTGATTAGAAATAGAAAGAAGTATTTTAATATACTTCTTAATAATTGCAAAATGTTATTTACATAAAAAGTATAATTGATTTCTTAGATTTATTATAAAAAATGTAATAAATAAAGAATTTAATACTTACGCGCACACTGAAACATCTTCCCAAATATTACTGGACTGCTCCAAAAAATGTTACCAACCTAATTCGCTTAATTCCTAGGTACGTTTAAAGACCTTAACTTGGAATGTGCAAATTTTACTGTCAGCTGCATTATCAAACAATAATAACGTGCAGTCTTGCGGAACGCGCGAATATAATATTTTGGAAATGACTTGATAAGTCTAAAATTTTATGTGAAAATGTATACATTGTTAAGTGGGTTTTACAGGTATCTCGTGCAGAAAGATGAATACTTTATATTAATTTTAGGACTCGATAATGCTGGAAAAACGGTAAGAATACTTTTTTACTAACCTCTTTTTTTGTTTACTGTAAATTATTATTATTTCTTTTTCTTCTCAAAAGACTTATTTGGAAGCGGCTAAAACAAAATTTACCAAGAATTATAAGGGAATGAATCCCAGTAAAATAACAACAACAGTAGGATTAAATATTGGAAAAATTGATACTGCTGGCATAAGACTTAATTTTTGGGATCTTGGAGGTCAAGAAGAATTACAATCATTATGGGACAAGGTATATCATCATATTTATTAAAATTAATTTTAAGCAAAGAATTATTATAAAATAATGATTCAATATTTTAGTATTACGCTGAATCTCATGCAGTAATTTACATCGTTGATTCATCAGACAGGGATAGAATACCAGTTTCAAAAGAGACTTTTGGTAAGTTGAATTACAAACTTTTATATTTTTAAACATAAAGCTTAAAAAATACTCTAATGATATTGAATATTTTATTTAGATAAAGTCATATCCTCGGAACATCTTCAAGGAGTTCCATTACTAGTATTAGCCAATAAACAAGATATTCCTGATTGCATGGGAGTTAGAGAAGTAAAACCTATATTTAATCAAAATGCTCACTTAATAGGAAGAAGAGACTGCATGGTCATGCCTGTTTCTGCATTAAATGGGTGAGTTTAATGTCTATATCTTTTTAAATGTTTATTTTCCATTTTAATTTCTAATTAAAATGTAAATTTTAATTCAGAGAGGGAGTAGATGAAGGAATTCGTTGGCTTGTGGATTGTATCAAACGGAATAGTGATGTAAGGCCACCCAGAAACCAGGACAATAATTGTTTAACATAAGAATCATTTTACATTCCATATATTGCAGTTTTTAATCATACATTTTACATATACATATACACACACATATATATTATATACATTTCTATCTTAAATAAATATCGTTTTTGTTATTTAAATATACTAAAGTTTATCAATCTGCTTCCAAAATCTTTCCTTTTACAATCATAGATTATAATAGTAATTTGATTTCCATATTATATATAAAAAATTTAATCTAAGCCCGATTTTTAAATCTTCCAATTCCAAAAGCCTTTTAAAAGACGTAAATCCAAGCTGGAAATTTCTACATCAAAGTTAATAGAATGATACCGAGGAGGAGCCTATACAGTGCGCACCTGCTGATAGTAGGGCACGCACTGAGATAAGAGATAACAAATCGTGACTCTTGTCAAGCTTTCTAGCTATATTAGTGATAATTGATAAAAGGCAGGAGCGGTGTCGCAAAGCATCTACTTGCTTAAATCATCATCAAAGCACCTCAAATATTATTTTCATATGAGTAGCTAAATTTCACCCGCATTCATCTATCATGTGGCCATACTACGAGACTGACGATTGGAGCATTCTGCCACCCGAACTCAATAGAAGGTAATGAACTCTATTTTTTTGTCGATCCTACTTCGAGTGAAGTAAGTGATGTGCGTGAGTATACAAGAAATAATATGGCTGACCACCTACGGATGGAAAATCTTATCTTTAGAATTTTACGCGTTAATCGGGATTCAAGTGAGTAATCTACTTTATATTAGTAATAATTAAACTAATAAGTTTAAGAGTACTTGTGCTTTATTCGTTTGCTCTAACTAGCAGGATGAAGGTAAGAAAAAATGTAATTTAAAGAAGTGAGTCAATTATGAATGAAAAAAATAGTAGTATAACTTTGATTTTTATACAATATGAAAGGAGAAAAAAATTTGAATATATTCCCGCTTGCCATATTTACTACGTTGGGCAATGACACATTAGACATTACGATTTTTTATTTACTTGTTGCAAAGACAAACAAACTGTGCTGTTTTTAATATCAATAATATCTTTGATTTTCTTTAAAAAAATAATTATATATTAGCCGAAAATTTGTGTTTCATTAATCAAATTGCAAGTGATATCAGTTTATTAAAATGAGATCACCTACCATCTTGTAGCATTGAACAGTGTTGCCAAGACTTTTTGGTACCTAGTTTTGTTTAATTCCAGAAAAATAAAATAATTAAATGTATTTAGATTCGACGGCTTATTATTTGTTTAGTTCATAAAAGCCTACTAGCCGAAAGATAAAGAAAGAAATAGGTTTATTAAAAAAAGCAAAGATCAAATATTTAATCATAAGATATTTTCAATTTAAAAAATTATAATATTGAAAAAATTATTACTTAATAAATATCTGTAATACCATTCTGTTGTTATTTAGGAATTAATCCAATTACTGACAAAACTGATATGTAGACAAAAGTAAAATGTTGGTTAAAAAAATTAAGAAAAAACCTTATTATATACTTCATTTTTAAATGAAGTTTAAATATTTAAATAATTAATTTTAAAACCAGTATAAATAAGAATTTATTTCACGTAAAAAGCAGATGGAATAAAAC
>JAWWEM010000010.1:1636348-1658597 GCA_035582935.1 Ormyrus thymus
ACGAATCGAAAAAGTATAAATAAAAGTGATTGGATTAGACAAAAATGTCGATAAAGTAGACTTTTGATGAAATTAGATAATAGCACTAATACCGCCTTGTCAGCTAAAAGCAAGATTCAAAAAAATTAGCATTTCCCGCTAGCAGTCCAACATAGAAAATGGGCTGCATTGGCGGCAACATCGCGCACACGCATGTATTCGTGTCCGCGCCGCCTACACTACATACAGTAGCTGGACGCACAAACGTACGCAGGGTCTTCTGTCAGTAGTGTTAGTCTGGTTCTATCGCCTCGTCCGCGTCGATGATCCGTGGTATCCGAAGAGACTCGCGCGCGTGAGAGTGAGTGCGGAGTGTTGCCCCCGTGTAAAGAATAACAAGGTGTTTGCTCGAAATCCGCGGGGTCAACTGCAAAGCGAAGGTACTTCGAGACTAATATGCCGGAGAAGAGCTCGGTCGAGCAACATTAAAGCCGGGCGCTAGTTTCAATTCCTCTGCTCTTCTCCTCTCTGTCTCTTACTCCTTCGTCTTTCCTCCTCAGAGAGAGAATACGACAACGTGTTTTCAGACAACAGGGTACGTATGCTTTCTCCGATCCAGCTCTTCTAGCTGAGTGGCAAGTAGATTTAGGGGCTTGTGTTGACAAGTAGAAACAGGTTTATTTCTTCGGGAGATCCGCGCGGATAGCAGGAAACAATGGGACCACACGTCTCGCGAGCTACACGCGGAATCTCCCTTATCCGCTGGTGGTGTCCACAAATTTAAAGCCTATATAAACCAGCACACATCACGTAGCCTCTCCCGCTCGGCGACCTATTGTCCGCGATATAATACGCAACGAGAGGAAAGAGGTGTGTACCTACGCGCGATTTTCTTTTCCTTTTCCGCCAGCGCACACTGCCGTGCCATCCGCGTTTTACTCGCTTTAGAGTGGTTAGAGGTGCGGTGAGGGCGCCAAACTCGCCGTCGTCGCCGTCGTCGTGGTTCTCCTCGAGGTGGATTAAAACACCTGCTTTCAGAACTTTCAAGCACCCACGTAGCTGCTTTTTCTTGCCGGGAATTCGGAAAGGTCCAAGCCGTGCAGGTGGGTGTAACGCGCTCGCTAACGAAGTTTGCGCTTTTGCTTTGGTATCCCTCGTATTTTCGGCTGTAGCTTTTACCTGTCGCGTTTTTTCTGGGCCTTCGGTGGGGACGCCTTCGTGCGACTCCTCCTTATTCGTCATCACCTGTTCCAAAGAGCTTAGACTTCCAGACAGCTGCAACCTGTGCTCTTGCCTGTCTGCGGTTCAGTTTTCGTGCTTGACCTGCGAAATTTTTCGATTTGTTATTTTAAGGTTAATCATTAACCTTGAGTTTTTCGTTATAAATTCATCAATTTTTTGTTACAAAGGTTTATTGCTTCTTTTTAATTAGCACTGCTCATTCGATGTAAAAATGAACAGTAATCACAATTGATGTTTACTGTGTGGTAATAAAAAGTAGAACATAGATTCAATTTGCTTTGCTCTACATCATTTATTATTCTCATTTTTCTATAAATATAATTGTCTGATAAGCTTTTCTATGATTCAAAATGAACTTTATGCAGTTGCAAACTTTAAATTCTACATATACTTATATTTATTTAAATTAGCAGTCTATTTTATATTTCTTAAAACATTTATAACATTAAAGTTTAATTCTAAAAACTTGATGTATTTACAGGTTAAAAATCAGTTTTCCTAAAGTTATAAATATTCTTATATCAATATTTTAGACCATTGAAACATACCTCCTTAGGAATAAATTGAAATGCCCTAGACCAAAGTATCCTTCATCAGTTTTTATTTCTAATGGGATTAGATTGAAGAAAGTCTCCTACAATTTGATCTCTTTTATGACTTTTTTATGTCAAAGAACTTGTTGCACAAATAGATGTTGCAGTGCTTGACTCTTTTATGTGTTCTTAATTGAACAATTTGTTGTTTGAATCACTTTATCGCAGAATTTATTGAGTTGATGGAAAATTTACGTACCAATATCAATGGCAAATTAACATAGTAATTGAGATTTATTATTTATTGAGAACTGTTTTGTCATGCTTAAGATCATAATGTGTCACAAGGCTTTAAAATTTGCTTATGCTCACTTATAATTATCCTTTTATGTTTTCACAATCACAATAGCTCATAATAAAAAAATTGTCACAAAAAGCTTATTAAATATTTAGGTATTATTAAAACTTTACAAAAAAGAACAATATTAAATACCTGTTCTACTTCAACCTTGTAAATTGTACAATTGGTCAGTTTAAATATATCATTATCACTGGTGTATGTCTGACAGAACAAGACGAGCTTGCCAGAGTTGTGTGCAGTAACTAACTACAAGTCATATTTTGTTTGTCTTTGCAACAGTGGCCGGAGAAGTACCGACCAAAAAGCTGAGAGACAATGAACGCCTCAGAACATGGGTAAATTTCCCCTTCTTCATTTAAAGTCTCTATAAAAACGTTTCATTGAATAACCATACCATTGTGTCATTGCCAAACCTGCAGTGGCAAAAAAGTGTGAGCGTGTTTTAATCCAGCATGGGTGTGTACTTATTTCAGGTTTAACCCAGCCTTTAACATGGCCTCCATTAAGCAAGCCATCAACGAGGCAGTGGAAAGAGGTGGGTTTTTTTGTCATCAATGTTTAATATTGTTTTTACTCACAGTTTCAATTCAGAGTTTGATTTCTCTTTGTCATTCTCACTGCTTTATATCACGGATTAGTTTCATTGTTTAACATCAATTATTTGGATTAAGAAGAAACACTGGCTAAAATGGAACATTTTGTTCTTCCAAATTTATGTAAATAAATATACTTTAATATTAAATTATAATAGCCATTCTGTACACAATCACTTGTAGGAACTATCAAGCATATCAAACAACTTGTCTATTTTTCAAAATATAATTTCAATACATTTATTGCTTTTTCAAAATGAAAATTTAATTGTCAAAAATAAAATTCAATCAATTTAAACATAACTTATTTAGCATTATTAACTTAGCTAAAAATAATTAGGCTATACAATTTTTTCATATTTATTCAATGTTTCTTCTTTATAGAGTAACTAAAAAACTTATTAATTAAAAAAGTATTATTTTTAAAAAGAGATTTTAAAAATAATGATACTACTGAATTTTTAAAAGACTTTGCACCTAACACATTGCTCTCATCTAACCACACTGTGCACTGATAACATATTGTTAATTACAAGTTTCAACAGTGAGAATGCCAGCACCTACTCGATTACGGGACCTCATCAGGCAAATCAGAGCTGCAAGAACTGCTGCTGAAGAAAGAACTGTGGTTAATAAAGAATGTGCATACATTAGATCTACTTTCAGAGAAGAAGACAGTGTCTGGAGATGTCGCAACATTGCCAAACTTCTATACATTCATATGTTAGGGTTAGTAGATTCCTTTTAAATAATTCAATATTTTGGACATAAAAAAAGATATGATTTCATTTAATTAGTAATACTTTTCAAAATAGTAACAATAACTTTATGATTTTGCAGATATCCGGCACATTTTGGACAGTTGGAATGTTTGAAATTAATTGCATCTCCAAGGTTTACAGACAAACGTATTGGATACCTTGGAGCAATGCTCCTTCTTGATGAACGACAAGATGTTCATTTATTGATAACAAATTGTTTAAAAAAGTATGTACTACCTGTGTATATTATATTTTTATCTATGATCTACTGAATATGCTATACAACTTTTTTTTTAATTTACAGTGATTTAAATAGTTCTACACAATTTGTAATTGGTTTGGCATTATGCACTCTTGGTGCTATAGCTTCACCTGAGATGGCAAGAGATTTAGCAGCAGAAGTTGAAAGATTAATGAAGTCACCAAATGCATATATTAGGAAAAAAGCTGCCCTCTGTGCATTTAGAATTATCAGAAGAGTACCAGAACTGATGGAAATGTTTTTACCTGCTACAAGAAGTTTACTCACAGAAAAAAATCATGGGGTTCTCATTACTGGAGTTACACTTATTACAGAAATGTGCGAAAATAGTGTAGATACACTGAATCATTTCAAAAAGGTTAGTGTATACAAAAGTTCCATTTATTTTTCATGACACTTTGTACAACAAAAATTTTAAACTGTGATGATGCACAGAAAAACTTAAGTATACTTGATGAGCAATGTCTTGTATGAAATATTATTTTAAAATCATTAAGAATGCAAGACATTTGCTTTATTTAAAAAATTTTTAAAACTACAAAGTATAATTTTGTCCTATTTAGGAATGCGGCCATCGAGAGGTAATTGCGAAATGCTAAGTGTTTTTTCCGCATGATTCGCTTGGCATATTGATATGAAAGCTTTGCAATTTATATTAAAAAACTATAAGTAAATCTATTTTTCACAGTTGAAATATGAACCAAATTTCATAGTATTCGTAATATCATAACATCACAAAGTGGTCAAAAATTAAAATTTTTTTTTATTTAGATACTGCTTAACTTTTTTATGAATCCCATAAATATAACCAATTTTTGTAAAATGCAAAAGAATATTGCATGTGTTAAATAATTCATGAAAATCACAAGTTTCAAAGATAATTTTTATTCTATTAATTAAGCTCTAAACATTTTTATTTCATTGTTTCACACCTTTTTTAAGTAAAACAACAGTAATCCGTATTTGTATCAAAAGTTTTTAACAGATGTTAAGTAATTTCTATCATATATCATGTAATATTGATGTTCACAGGTGTTTCTCCTCTGCACTTTATGTGGAACTAAATTTCCTTTTTGCACGGTTCAAATTAATTAATCTTTTTTACTTTTTTATTTTGCAGATTGTGCCAAACCTTGTTCGGATCCTTAAAAATTTGATACTTGCTGGTTACTCTCCAGAGCACGACGTATCTGGTGTCTCAGATCCATTTTTACAGGTAAAAATCCTACGACTACTGCGAATCTTAGGACGCAATGATGTCGATGCATCCGAAGCAATGAATGATATTTTGGCACAAGTCGCTACAAACACTGAAACTAGTAAAAACGTAGGCAACACTATTTTATATGAAACTGTTCTCTCAATTATGGACATTAAGTCTGAAAGCGGCTTGCGAGTATTGGCTGTGAATATTTTGGGCAGATTTTTGTTAAACAATGACAAAAATATTCGTTATGTTGCTTTAAATACACTTTTGAAGACAGTATATGTGGATACAAGTGCTGTTCAAAGACATCGTTCTACAATTTTGGTGAGTTATCGTATTATATTAAAATTACGTTTAAAATAAAGAAAAACATAAAACTTCAATTTCACGAGTTTTGTGTATGGTTTTAGGAATGTTTAAAAGATCCAGATGTGTCGATAAGACGCCGAGCCATGGAACTAAGTTTTGCTCTGGTCAATACCAATAATATTCGAAATATGATGAAAGAATTGCTTCTGTTTTTGGAACGCGCAGATCCTGAATTTAAAGCGCAATGTAGTAGTAATATAGTTATGTCAGCTGAACGTTTTGCACCCAACAAGCGTTGGCATCTAGAAACGCTGTTTAAAGTTTTAGTAGCGGTAAATATATTGTTTAACATAAAAAAAGACTTAATTTATTAATATTGTTTTATTTTTAGGCTGGGAACTATGTAAGAGATGATGTTGTTGCATGTACTATACAGTTAATTTCTGAAACACAACCTCAACAAGTTTATGCCGTAAGTGCATTGTGGCGTGCATTGGAAAAAGACACGGCTGATAAGCAACCACTTACTCAAGTCGCTACTTGGTGCATTGGAGAATATGGCGATTTACTTTTATACGGACCACATCCAGAAGATTCAGATGCACCTGTCAATGTACGCAAAAGAAAAAAAAACATAGGATTTATTTGCAGTGGAATTTACCTTGTTTAATAATTTATATAAAAAAACTTTTTCAGCTAACTGAGGATGAGGTTATTGATGTCTATCAAAGGTTACTGTGGAGTCAACAAAATACAGTAGTTACGAAACAATATGCGCTATTGTCACTTACAAAACTGAGCACACGATTTCAGCGAGGAAATGAGTAAGTCTACTCGACGCAGAATGTCATCGCAAACATTTTTTTATGAAACATTTTTTTTTCTTTTGCTTTTTGAATGCATTTTTATTTTGAATCTGTATAGTAACGTTTTGCAGTATGGTACCTCCATTTTACAGGAAAATTCGGCAAATAATTGACACGTTCGGCAGTAATTTGCATATTGAGCTACAACAGCGTGGAATCGAATTTTCGCAACTATTTAGAAAATACGATCATTTGAGACCTTCTTTATTAGAAAGAATGCCTCCAATGGAAACCGCAAGACCACAAGCTAATGGAATTATTGGAATGGTTAATGGAGATCCAGAGATGGAAGAAGAAAAACCTTCAACAGTGGAACCTGTAAATACTGCTCCAGCTGCTTCTGATTCAGTAAGTTGAATAACGTTTATTAGTAGAAAATTCCAATATTTTGAAAATATTTCTAAAATTTAATTCAAATTTCAGAGTGCTCTTTTGGATTTACTAGGAAGTAGTGACTTAAGTTCACCAGTATCGGCTGCTTCAGTTGGAAATACTTCTGTCGCTACAACACCAGTAACAAATAACAATGATTTGTTGGATCTATTGGGTGGACTTGATTTGTCTGCATCTACTCCTGTTTCGACAATACCCCAACAGCAATCACCACAGCAAATTTTCAGTCCAACGAACACTAATTATCTCGTAGATGGGTTATTGAATTCTTCCTCAATGCCAATACAGAATGGTATTTCTAATTTGATTTTTTAATATAAGCATCTTTAGTAAGAATCTAAACTTATATATTATGTACATTAATAGCTCCAGAGACGCAGAGTATGATTGTTTTTGATAAACAAGGATTGAAAATTACTTTCAAATTAGAAAGATCGCTTGATAATCCAGATTTATTAGTAATTAATATGGTGGCCCATAATTCTGGATTATCGCAATTAAGCGACTTTTTGTTCCAAGCTGCTGTCCCAAAAGTAAGACAAAAATATACTCGATAATAAATTATAATGATTAATACCTTCTTTCCTTGATTTATTTAATTGCTATTTTTTTTTACAGACATTCCAGTTGCACATGTTGTCTCCATCTGGTACTTTGCTTCCTCCTTCTGGGCAGGTTACTCAAGTACTAAAAGTAACAAACATAAATAAGGTAACTATATTCGTTTCGGGTTTTTAAATTTAAATCTGATGAAATTTAAGATCTTTCTATCTTACTTCTTATTAGTATTTTACTTAGATGTTTTAAACATAAAATTCTTGAATACTATTGATTTTTACTAAGTATAAACTAAGTTTACTCTTACATGTTTCATATACAAAAATGTAAATTTATCAAAGTTAAGAAAAAAAGGAGAAAATATTCAAATGTTACTGCTGCCCACTTTGATAGTTATGTAAAAGACTTTTAGTATCTACTTTTTTATCTTTACGGTTACAGGCAGCATTGAGAATGCGACTTCGTATTTCATATACAGGAGCTGCAGGACCTGTTCTAGAACAAGCCGAAGTAAACAACTTTCCGGTGATAACGGTGCAGTGACAACACGTGATACAAAAGCCAATTGTATATACGTCTGCCTAAAAATTTAAGCATGTCTTGCATAGACTGAAAACAACCAATCTCATTTTTACAATCACGTGTTGAATCATAATCATCCACTGCTGAGGATTTAACACTACCATAAAGTTCGAGAAGATCACGGAAGCGTGTGTAATGATTAAAGTGTAAAAAAGAAAAAACCGCTGATTCCTTACAGTCTCTTCGCGACGATCAGGCTTTATAGAATCGGATATATATATATTTTAATGTTTATTCGAAGGCCGTGAATACTACAGTCGTTTCTTTTTTTTTTTTACTTTGTAATTAACGACATCGTGGAAAAACAAGACTACAAATGTACATATTAGCTAGAAAGCGTTCGCCCGAAAACGATCGCAAAACTCTGATATATATGGGGGATACAAGCATTCATGATTTGAAAATCTTTTTATTAGTATTCATACATTATTGTATAAAACACTTTCAGAACACTCAATAACCCGGCATAAAATTACTTGATTATAATTTCACTTTCTTTGTTTTTTTATTCGTGTTTATGAAAATTACTACAAATTAAAGCGATATTTAACGGGATCCACCGCAGTATGTGAATAAGTTTGTAAATGTCGGAGTAACGAGTAGCGTTTATATATTTTTGAGTAAGCTATGACTTAACGGAACATTGAAGAGCTGTTTACTGCTTAGAGTCCGTCTTCTTTGCTATACGTATAACGTGTATGCTGGCCCATTTGTGATTCTGTATTTAGTGTGAATTGCATTGTGATATTTTGAGAGCGCGAGATTTGTAATTTACATCACTGAGGATTGAATGAAAGTGAACGTTGGCCAGGGATCAAATTTTGATTAAATGAAATTGCTGAATTTTATGGTGCTAAAAATAAAAATTATCGTATTATTTGCAAAAGAAAACTTTATAGAAAACAGCTAAGCAGAAAAAGATTTAAAAAGCAATTAAATTTATATAACTAATTATTGAAATAATTTAAAATATTTTTAATGAATAAGCAAGCACAGTATTTTACTAGTAATTAATAATAAAACAATTGGAATATCTTTTTAACAATCTTTTATAAATAGCCTAGTCGTCGAATATTTCTAATCGCATTTTTAGAATTGTCTGATTTTTATTTAAAAAATTCAATATAAACTGCATACACTGTGATAAAATATTAATTGTACAGAGGTATGTTACTTGAAGCCGACGACTGTACAAATGTATTATTTGTCGCTGAAACTGTCCCTCCATTCGTAAATTCAGCATAGTGTATTGCGTCGAGAATTATTTTATTGTATTCCACATTGTGTATAATCTTATGAGATTGCGCTGTACTTAAATCGTAAAATTGCCAGAACAATGAGATTGTTTACGTTTTACTTTTGCAGATGTAAAAATAAAAGATTTTAGATTTTAAGAAAATGAAGCTGTTTAAGTTATTGGTTATATTTATTTTATTTCATATTTGTTAACACCTCCCACGGCCAAAAGTATGATAAAGATTGGCAGTATATTCATGCGTTTTAGCTCCGTCCCTTGTGTGTGATTAAATGTGCGATAATGTTGAATGTTTTAAAAAAGTCGATGCAAGTGAGGGTGCATATATTCTGAGTGGCCTTGACCTTTATTGAGTGACTCAAACAGCTTTTCAATGTATCAAACTCCGCCTACTTGTTCTTCACTAATTAGTTTTATAAATATATAAATATATATATATATAAATATAAATATATAAATCGATAATGAAAATGATTACTGACACAGATGCTGTATATACTTTTTAGTGAATCAACGTGTGAAAATAAAATGTATTTTTATTCCACTAAGATACATGTAAAATATTTTACTTTAATTTCTTTTTCTTTTATTTAATAAATTGTTAATAAATTTTATGAACTTACAATTGTCATTAAGCTAATAGATTAAGTTTTAAAACGTAGAAAAAAAAACTAGAAATTGTTCTTTTTGTTTTTTTATTTATAAACGGTGAATTAAATGTAATGTAAATCTTACTCTTCTTTAAATTAAAACCTTATATTTAATTAAATTTTAAAAAATTACAAAACTATGAGGCATTTTCAATAGAAGCTTGTTTACAGGTTCCAACTTGATTAAAAAGTCTATTTTTAATAATTTGAGCCATTAATCCATGGATCACTTCAATAGTTGTTTTACTACTGTCTTTTGTCGCTTTGACAAGTTTATCAACTGTGCTTCGATCATGAGGTTCTATTCCTCCCAAAACGTAGCCTCTACCTAATGCCTGCTCTGATTGTTCAAGTTTATCAGACAGATCAAAAATCTGTCCAGTAGTGTAATCAGTGTTAGTTAAAAGACTAGAAGAACTTAGTGTATTCACCCAATACTTGTTCCAAAGAGAATCAAGTAATCTTTTGTCCAATGAAGATTTGAAATACGTCACTTCAAGTGAATAATATTGTTTGCAATGAACACCAAAATCTTCAATTTTATTTAAAGGTATTGTTTGATATTCAGATGGCTCTTCATTTGTAGGTTTGTATCCCTAATTAAATTTTTTAGTTAGTTTTCAATTTTAAATCATTTATATATATATATATATTTTTTCAATTATCGTACCTTTGGATATGTTCTAAAAGCACCTAAGCAAACTTTTCCTGCTGATATAGTTCTAACAGGATCAATAACGATTGCAACAAATGGTTCTTGGAAGTTTTGATTTAACATTTGTGTAGATACGTCAATACCTGACAACCAGCAACCATATCCAGGATGACTATGATACCAACCAATAGCATTCTCACATCGTCCAACCTATTAATTTTGTTTTAAATGATGAAGAGCTAGTAATTAAAAATAAAGTTATTCTTAAGAAAATAATTTTACCAATTGTGCAGATTCAATGTATGCTGTCATGTATTCGTAAGCTTGGGCTTGGGCGTTTACCCTAGTTTCTGTACCTTCAACAGGTAGAGCAAATGAATCCATAACAATCATGCTATTGGCAGTTACCTTTCCAAGAAGTAAACCCATCACTTCAAGAGTTCCACCTGATCGAGCATGCATAACCATTTTTAACAAAGCCAATGCAGAAATCTTTATATCTTTGAAAAAGTGTGGACTGCAATAATGAATTACTCATTTAAAATATAATTCATAATAAATTTTTCCTAAAAATTAATATTCAAATAGAATAACTTACTCTTTGGCCCATGGTTTTGCTACAAGTATATCTTGTTGTTCTGTTCTATCATATCTGTAAATTTCATCTATGGTACTGATTGTCTCCACATTATTTGACATTTCCCATGTTTTTTGAGCAATAGAACTTTGTTCAGAAAGCCCTGCCATAGTTGCTAATTAAATTTAAGGTAGCTTAAGGAAAAATGTTTTGATCATCGGTAATAAACAGAAGAATAATTTTGAAGCTAATCCTAAGATGATAGTTTTTTTATTTTTATTATTACCTTCTTTATTTTATAAATCTCTGCAGTAAATAAGTATACATACAAGAGTAACCTAAAAAGAATAAGCTCGGACTGACTTCCTCTGCAATACAAAACAGTGTTGTACACGACACGACCATTCAGAGACAGTGTTGTGACTTGTGGCAAGTTGGCATAAATAACTAGATTCTAGGGTAAATAGAACTTTTTTTCTTTTTTACCCTAGAATCTAGTTCTTTTTTTTCTTTTAATGTTTTCGCCGAAGGGTTGTCTTTTCTTTTTTTTTAAATCTAGTTGTTTATTTAAACCGATCTTCGATGTCGAATTGCGTTTTGCCGATAGTCCGATTCACTTCGAGGTAATCATCAAATTTAGTAATTTATGTAGTTTTTAACAGCCGTGGAACAGTAGAAACGTGAAGAAAATACTAGTGAAATAAACTGAAATTAATAGCAAAAAATTCAAAAATTATTTTAGTTTTTTTAATGACATATAGCGAATAAAAATTATATTTAAATAGTAAGTTATTTCAATATAATAATAAAAGATGATTGACAAAAATTTATAAATAAAATGACTAAATCTTTTTCTTAAAACTACAAGGTTACAAAAACTAAGAATAAATAAAAATAATTTTTAAATATAAATTTTTTAAATTTCTACCTTTTAAGCGAATAAAAATTATTATTTCTGAATTATGCTACAAAAATTGCTAAGGACGTATACAAGATAAGCGGTATCGTTTAAAACAAATTACCGTAAATGCGCATAAAAATAAAATTGTAATTGCGTATATACGCACGAATGAAACAGTGAAAAAGAATGTTATTAGGAAAGTATTTTGGAAGTTCAAATGATCTAGCGGACGACGATTTGATTACAAATTTGCCGGGTTTGTTGTATCCAAGAGAAAGCGAATCTCGCGAGGTATTTACCTATATCTATATTTAAATAAAGTGTTTTTTTTTTTAAGAACAAAAAAAAAACATTTTTTTGTAGGTTATGCATTATTCAGAACAATTGAAAAATTTTAATTCTAATCATAAACGATAAAAAATAATTTGTTTATTTTCAGTTGTATTTTTATCAAAGAAAATTTTACAACTGTAAAATAAAACAAATTAATTTGTTTTTATTTTAGGTTAAGTCTCTTGATGGATTTTGGGATTTTGTTCTTCCTCCCAAAAAGGATGTTGAAAAAGGTCATAGAGAACTTTGGTTTTCAGACAACTTATCAAAGGTGAAATAAAATATCATTTAAACTTAGTCTTTATCTATAATCTAAAATTGTAAATTCTTTTTTCAGGTACAAAATGTCATGCAAATGCCAGTTCCTTCATCATATAATGATATCACAACTTCAAGTGATCTTCGAGATCATATTGGTCCAGTTTGGTATGAAAAATCATTTTTCATACCATCATCTTGGCAAAGTGAAAGGGTTTTCTTGAGATTTGGATCAGTTAATTACATGGCACAAGTTGTAAGTAGCTGAATATGGTATATTTTTAAATTCCAGTAATTGTAAATAGTAACTTCCTTGCAGTGGTTAAATGGTGATTTAGTAAACAATCATGAAATAGGGCATTTGCCCTTTGAAGCTGAAATAACATCTTTTGTTAAATTTGGTAAACAAAATCGTGTTACAGTAGTTGTAGATAATAGTCTTCAAAAAACAACTGTACCTCAAGGTAAAATTGTAAATAAAGATTCTGATTATGGACCTGTCAAAGTACAAAGTTATAGTTTTGATTTTTTTAATTATGCTGGCATTCACAGGTAATTTATATCAATTAACTTATCTGTATTATATTACTAAATTTGTATTTCATTATCTTTTTATTTCAGGCCTGTTTTATTGCATACAAAACCAGCTGTATTTATTGAAGATATAACTGTTACAACAGATGTAATAATTGATGATGACATTGGTATTGTGAATTATAAGATTGACATCTCTGGCTTAGAAGAGACAATCTCTTATAAGTGTAAAGTAAATCTTCTTGATACTGGTAGTCAAACTGTTATTAAAGACACAGTTCAATTTGGAATTCAAGGCTCTTTGCAAATTAAATCTCCAAAATTATGGTGGCCCCGATCTATGAGTGAAAATCCTGGTTATCTTTATTTATTAGAAGTAATTAAAAAAAATTATGAGTCAAGTTAAACTTATTTTGTTTTGGAAAATTTTTAATTTATAATAAATTATTTACATTAAGATAATGTTTCTACTCACTTTAATTTAAATTATAAATTTTAGGTAACTGTTTCAACATCCAACTCTGATAAGATAGATATTTACAGACTCCCTGTAGGCATAAGAAGTATACAATGGACTGCAAGGTCATTTTTAATTAATAATAAACCAGTTTACTTTCGTGGGTTTGGAAGACATGAAGATTCTGCAATAAGAGGACGTGGATTAGATTTAGTTACTGCAGTCAGAGATCATGAGTTACTTAAATGGATCGGTGCTAATGCTTATCGAACAAGTCATTATCCTTACAGTGATGAAGTTTTAGATTTGGCTGATAAGTAATGCAGTTTGTTTCATAACTTTTGTCAATCTGTAAAGCAGTTCCTATGCTAAAAATTAAAACTTCTCTTTAAGGCTAGGCTTTCTTATTATTGATGAATGTCCATCTGTAGATACAGAAATCTTTTCTTCAACTTTGCTTAAAAAGCATAAACGATCATTATCCGAATTAATCAGGAGGGATAAAAATCGTCCTTCTGTCATTATGTGGTCTGTAGCAAATGAACCAAGAACTCAATACCGTGATGCTGCTTCATATTTTAAACGAATAATTGAGCACACAAAAAAACTTGATCCTACTCGACCAATTACTATTTCCATTGCAGTATCTCCTCAAGTAAGTTATAAATGGAGATTCTTGATAAATAATAAATCATAAATTAAACATTAATTATTGATTTATAAGGAGGATAAAGTTGGTCAATACCTTGATGTAATTAGTTTTAATAGATACAATGCTTGGTATTCAAATCCTGGTCAACTGGATATGATAGTAAATCGAATTGTCTCTGAAGCACAAGCTTGGCATAATAAATATAATAAACCAGTATTGATTTCAGAATATGGAGCAGACACTATGCCTGGATTGCATGAAGTTAGTATTTTTGACCTTTGAAAAGCAATCTAAAAGTAAATTCATGAATTAAAAACTTGTTAATATTTTAAAATATATTTTTATGATATTTTAAATAGTTACCAGAATATATTTGGAGTGAGGAATATCAAATGAAAATTATGTCACATCACTTTAAGGCCTTTGATCAACTAAGGATTGAAAATTTTTTCATAGGAGAATTCATTTGGAATTTTGCAGATTTCAGAACAGCACAAAGTAGGTTTTATTATAAAATATTTTACATAAAAATGTTTTTCATTTAAAATAAATACAAAATATTTTAGCCTACACCAGAGTAGGAGGTAATAAAAAAGGAATTTTCACAAGAGATAGGCAGCCAAAAATGGTTGCTCATCATGTCAGAAAGAGATATCATGCTTTAAATGTTGAACTAGACAAAGCAACACTTCCTGGTGATCTTCAAGAATACATATCTTCATATAATTATTAATAGCATTTGCCAAATAATATTTTTCATAAAAATAAATTATATTCTACTTTACTTAATAAATACAAATAATATAACAATACTATAAAAATAGTTCACATTTTTAAAATACCAAATGTTAGCAAGGTTTTTCTTCATCCCATGGTTCAACTATTTTTAAACATGCATCAGCTAATTCCACAAATATTGGTTCCGTCATAGCTACTGCCATAGCTTTTGTAGGATTGTTATCTTTAAGAACAAATGAAATAATGTCTTTAACTTGAGGATTCATTAAACAATTTTTTACTTCTTTACTGTGGCGAAGTTGCTCAAGTTTTTCTATAGGAACTGTATCTTCTGTAGGGAAATTATATTTATTGCTATTTGTTTCTGTTGTAATTTCTTTTACTTCAGAGTTTTTAGATTCGTTAATACTAGTACAACTTTCTTTATGTTGATTGCAACAAGCTACTGAACAACTAAAAATAATAAATTATTTGATATTTGATAATTTTCAAATATAGAAAGTAAGTTGTACAATGAAGCATCATTTACTTACTAAAACTTTTTGCACTTTGGGCACTTGTACTTAGCATTTTCACATTCACAAACACTACAAAGTTTAACACTCATTTTTCCTAAAAATCTATTTTAAAAATCTGATATATCTGTGATATTTTACGTATTAATTCTAAATATATTTATATGAAAATCAAATAATGTTAACGAACACGTGTCTGCTGTGTTTATTGACGATTCTAACCTTACTTGAATTGCCCACTTGCAATGTTTACAATAGCTTCAATGGGCGTGTGTTGCGTATTGTTATAAAACTTAAAAATATTACATTTGAAAAATTTATAATATAAATAATTTAATAATTAATCTGCTAGTTAAAATTATATTTTTCTTATCTTTAAAGAAATATAAAGAATTATTTATTAAAAAAATATTAATTAAATCAAATTTAAATATTTACTGTAAATCAGCGCCATCTTTAACGATTTTTAACTGACGCGAAATTCAAATTTGGTTAACAAAAACGTTCTTATGCAACGGTATTTTTAGCAAACCTGTATCACCGATGATATTAATATTATTTACATACATCGTTATAGTTATTGTTTAATATAAGCATTTTAAAAGAATGGATAATAATCCTAATAAACGCAATCGTTCAAATTCACCAATTATTAATTCACCTAACAAGATTAAGAAAGTTGATTGGAAACAAGAATCTAACGTTATAGATAATAAAATGGTGAATATTGCTAAACTAAGACAACAATTTGTAGAAGAAATCAAAGACATTGAATTATCTTTAAATGTTAGTATGAAGGCATAAATATTTTTTTTAATTAAATTTATGATATGATATTGTATAATTAACGTTTGTTCAATCAGGAATCAATTAAAACTTTGCAAAATAAAATTTCGGAAATTGATAAAAAAAATGTTTTTATGACAGAAAAGCTAAGGCAAGCAAATAAAGTGTTATATAATCAAAGTGAAACTATTTATAACAAAGAAAAAGAAAATAAAGTGGTTAGAGAAAAGTAAGAATTATTAAATACATACATACTTAGCATTAACTTTTTTTAATAATCAACTGTTTTAGAGTTGAAGAATTATATGAATATCAAAAATCTATTGTTGAAAACATAGAGGACATTTCTAATACTCTCAATTCACATGAAAATTTTTCTGAGCAACTGGCATCTGAATATGATACTATTATTTTAATGCAATTGAATCACAATAATTCATTAATTGAAGAACTTCAAACAATTCAAGCAGATGAAATTTGTAAGATAAATATTTATTTACATCAAGATTTACTTGTTTTACCTCAATAAACTGAAATATTAAAGTATTATATCATTTTACTAATTTTAAAAGTACCATTAGAGCTGGATCAAATAAAGCTGAAAATAAAGGAACAAGATGAGGAAATTAAACAAGCAGAAATTCTTATTAATAATTTAGAGTTGGAATTAGAAACACAAAAATATAATAATCAAGAATATCAAAAAAGAAATACAGAACTTGAACAAAAGTTAGTATTTAAGGACATATTTTTATGCTATCTTCATTTTTTTATTTTGTTTACAACAGGTTGAATAAGGTAGAAGCAGAAAATTTAGAAACAAAATTAAATGCCAATGTGGAAAAGAATAAATTGCTTGCAGAAATTAACAAATTGGAAAAAGTAAATGCATTATTTGATTTAAAAAAATATAAGTATCTTATAATAAAATATTTTACAATCGTTTTTAACAGGAATATAATCTTAAAATGAATGAAATTAAAGAATGTGATAAAAAAATTTCCGAATTTCAAACTAAAATCAGAACAATGAGGTAATTAACAGTTCTTTTTTGTTTTTCATATTTATAACATTTTAATCGTTTTGAATATTTTTATTATAAGTAATAATAAAAACCATATTGAAGAGAAAATAGAAAAAGTAGTTAATAATAAAAACTCATTGTTAAAAGAGGTAATGATTAAAGATACTTAAGTAAAATTTTTTTATTAGTTTTTTTATTAAATATGTTAAATTTTTAATAACTAATGATAGAGTGAAGAACTAAAACAGAAAGTTGCTCAAAGTGATCAGACAAGTAAAAATACATTAGAAAAACTTGCAGAAAATTTAAAAAGTACACAAAATGAATTATCAAATAGAAAACGAAGTATATCTCAAGCTACTAATGTTTTACAAAAAAAAGTAGTTGATTTAAGTAATAAATTGAAATCTTATGAAAGTATCGAATCCAAGTTGAAAACAATGGAAATAGAAATGAAAAAAGAAGAAGAATTAATAATGAAAATAAATATGGAAGAAAAAAGTAAAAAAGAAGAATATAATAACAAAATGAAAGATGTTAATGCTAAAAAAAATACAATAAAAACAAATAGAAATCAAGGTGAAGAAAGAATTTTGCAACTTAAAGCAGAAATTGAATTGGTAGAAAAAGAAGAAAAAGAATTGAATGAGAAACTTAAAAGTAAATTAAAAACAGTTGATGAAGAACTTTTCCATTCTGAAGTAAGAATGACAATTTGTAAACTGACAAATCATTAATAACATAATATAATTTAAAATTCCTTATTTACTACAGGAAGCAAAAAATAAAGAGAAACAAAAAAATAGACGAAAGCTTTATACGCCAACTGTTGCCGATGATGATTTGGTAAAAATTTTTGCGTTAAATTTAACATTTATCAAATTTGTTAATTTAATTAGTGTTCATTTTATTTGTTGAAGGAAATTGATTCATTAACTATTGATGAGCAATTAACACATTTAACGCAGTCAAATACAACTGGACCAGAATCTCCTGTAAGCTAAACTATATTATAAAAATTGAAAATTGAATTTAAATAATTTATTTTTTTTTTATAATTTTAAGGATAAAGCTAAAAAGTTTTTTAAACACTCACTTACTCCACACAATAAGAGTAGAAAAGAAAATTATAGAGGAAGAGGCAGAACTAAAAAACATTTATAAAAGTTTGTAGTAAAAGCTCTATTTTATTTATAAATCATTAATATATTCTAAGAAATTTTTCTGTATTCTTCTTTGGACATATATAATATAATTATTGTATCCATTTTTCAAGAAGCTTAAAAGATGCAAGACTAAGAAGAATATATAAATTTTAAGTTTAAAACAAAATTTACATTATAAATTAGTCTATACTAAATTCATTACAGATTTTGTCTGATATAAAAGACATTGTTGTATCAAAAAGTAAAGATTTAATTGCAGAATTTACTTTGATTATAATTGTACAATTTTTCTAAAGAAACCTTAATTGACCTCAAAAAAATGTTGATTTTCATAACAATAATTAACGTTTAGTTCTTTTATGAGGTGTTAGCTGTGTGCACTTCTATTGCCACCCATAATGTTTATTTTTAAATTTGAAAATCGCGATGACTAATAACTACAAGGATGATCCCCCCGTATCGAGGTCCATTATCTTTCAGCCGAAGTTTATAAGCTGTACAGCATCAAACGTAAATGTCGATGACAAAAATGTTAAATGCCTACCGGACATGCGGCAAAAAGTAACAAGTTCGCGGGAGGCACCTACTTTTCCAGTCTCGCGAGGCCAGTGACGTAAGCCGGGCGGCATGAATGAAAAGTTTCTACTGGGTCCGCCCGCATTCCTCCTGTTTGCAATCCCATGTCTTCCTCCATTTCTCCTGCATTCTTACTCGCTTATACATTTATGCCCGCGAGTGATTTTATTCTTTTTTTAGTTGCGCCTAACTCGAGCGAATATGACAACGACATTTCCACGATTCGGAGGGTGTCATTTTAGTTTTTTAACTTTCAAAAGATACGTATATTACTGAATGCGGGAACTTACAGTATTAAGATCAATCAAAACGAAATAAATTGCAAAACCATCAAAAAGACACGTCTTTTGAATAATCCCAAGCAATAATCAAGTCTTCAAAACCATCCCTCCGAAGCGCGCATCTCCACCTCTCGTCCGGAAGAAAGAGAGCTCTCTCGCATCCGGATGCAGAGAGACGTTCGGCGTTCGATTCGACTGGGGAAATACCAGGATGCGAGAGATCCCGATCGCCGGCTGACGCGCAGCGCGAGCGCGTTTTCCCCCCGGTTCTTTTTCTTTTCTCCGCGGCCGCGCGCGCGGGAAGCCCAGAGAGAAAGAGAGCCTTTCAATAATGTGAAAGCCTCGGAATTCTTTTTCGCTCTCGTTCCTTTTAAGATGGAGGTTGCGCGATCGGAGCCGCGCGTAAGCGCTCTCTCGGCCGACTTGCCATTTGCATATTGCGCACGCCGTTTGAAAATCCGGTCTCCGCCGCACGCTCTTTCTGGAATTCTTTCTTCCCCTCCGTGCCGTCTCGCGAGCTGCTCCCGGTGCTCGAGGAGCGAGCTCCTTGCTCTCTGCCCGGGCTTCGGCTTTCGGCGGATTTCTCGCGAACGAGGAGAGATAATTTCACCTTGAATCGGCGGACAAGTACTCATTGTTTTTAAACACACGCTTGCGGAGCGCGGAGGGCCATCTGTCTCTCTTTGCCTTCCCTCGCTCTTGTATAATCTCTTCCTGTTTCGCCTTTTTCCTGCCGGCCGGTCTTCGCTTGTATATGGCATACGTCTACGTCATCGTCTTGCTTTATCTCTAAACAATCATCTTCCTATGTCTCTATCCTCCACCTTTCGCTTTTGGCCTTTTGCTTTTGTTGCATAGTCCGGCCTGTGATATCATCGCCGGCAGAGCGGTTTAATGTAACGAGAGTGCTCGAAACGAAATTTTAAATGAATTTCAGATGAAGAACGGCTCGTTTCGGCTGCGCGCGCGCGGTTTTGTTTGGATTTCCATTAATTTAATTGCAGATACGTATGTATGAGAGAAATTTTCAATGGACCCTTGTATGGTTTCTAGGCAATTGAAAAAATTGGAGCTCATTACCGTGCGGAGAAGTTGAAGTAAAATTGAATTGAAGTCAACCGCAAATTCGTATCGAGAAAGTAGATCTGCATGCTATTTGTTTCAAATCGGTATACGAAGAGAATGAAGTTCGCGCACAAGATTTCAAAGATCATTTGTTGCGCATCATACTTTTCTTGGAATTAATTTCACATCGAGAACATTCCGCCTTCGTCATTAACTTTACGTACAATTACACTTGAAGGTGCCTTACAACGTTGCGCCAAATTGATCGGCGCTTCACCTTAGGAACTAATTGAACTCTATCGTCATCATTAACTCACGTCTGAGAACTTGCGCAAGAAAATCGAAGTTGAACAATAATTAGCCGTATTTGCAAACTCATACCAATCTCAAATCGTTACAAAAAATCTCGAAATTTGACTCTGCCCTTTGAAATCCCAAGGGATCAATACCAAATCGCCAAGAGCAGCCGGCAAATCTCCCACTCGATTGTCCCTCGCAAAAAAGGTTCGCCGACTCTCTCGGCTCGCGCCTCTCCTCCTCGAAGCAAGTGACATTGTTCGCTCCGCGAATTGGGCAGCTGCTCGGGTGGGAGAAAAGGCGGCCGCGCTCGCGCCGGCGACGGCCTCAAGGTCATTGATTCCCGGCGGCCCTGGTTCCGGCTCGGGCTTTCTGGGCCAGCGGGAAAGAGCACCGCTAGCTCTCCTCGCCTAGAGGACTCGGCTTCTCGTGCGCGCGGGGATTCTTCTCTCGCGTGTGGACGCGCGCGAATTCCGAGGCCTCTTGCGTGACGGAATGCACGATTTTGCTGAATTTTCATAATGGCGAGCGGGGCGACCGGCCGGAGATGCGAGGGGAGGCCCGTTTTCTCGGGATGCAAAAGCGGTCGGTGGTGTGACGGAAGAGCTAACGAGCCGGCCGGGGAACGAAAGTGCAGCGGGGTTCAGCGAGCGGCGGAGGCTGGATTTGCATCGAGGAGGATATTGGTTTTAAAAATAGAGAGGCGCGGAAAATACTGCATATTTTTAACGCTAAGATAATCGATAATAACTTTATGGGCGTCATTTAGTTGCTTAGAGTTAAAGTTAGACTGTATTTTTTAAGAGCCGCCTTTGTAGCTGCAATTTTTCTACTTTAATACTAAACGATTTAATTAATATATTAATTTCCGCAGAAAAAAAAAAACACCCGCGGCTCGACACTCTTATCCATCTACAAAATCTCGACTCAGCCTGTCTCTCGCCGCCGTCGCCCTCGAGATTCGAGTCGTGAATAGTGAATCAGCAGCGTCTTCCCCGCAGCGGATCCCGAAAAAAAGGCCAGCCTCCTGATTTACAGCGGCGGGCGATCTCGCGGAATTAACAGTTAAATCATGGAATACATTCCAATGGGGCTGTCTTCGCGCGCGCGCGTACGTACATACGCACTGCAACCTCTCGCGCGGCGTCGAATTCCATTGTCGTGAATGAACGCGCCGCGCGCACGCAACTGCGAATCGCGCAGTCTTCCCACGTGCGCCCACGGGCTGCGGTATGGAAAGTCTGCGCTATTTATATACGTATATTCTTCGATAAAAGGCTAGATTTATTTCCCGATATATCTGCTCGCGACGGCGGGATTGCAGGGCCGCTGGATATAATCCGGCTTTTTCTTGGATTGTCGCTCAACGTTTGAGGAATAACTGTTACGATGCATTTGGACGTTTCCTTTAGAGTTGTCGGGTAAATTTTGCAAAATTATAATTTCTCCGGGAGTATCTTATTTTAGTTGGAGCAAAGTTGAGTTTTTATTATTTATTTGACGGATAATTACTGCTTACCGTTGCGAAAGAGCGCCTCTAAATCTAAGTCACTTTGCATAAATTTCGAAAATTTTTGAGGCTCCAGCGATAGCATCTAATTAATTAACGAGCTTCGCTTATGAAATAGCTTATCAGCTTCATTTATCGAGTCGTAATTTAAACAAAATACAGACTCCGCTCATTTAATTCTTATGCACATACTTTAAATGGCCTGTAAACAATTTCGACCTCCTTCCCGGTGCGACCCAGCCTCTCCGTACATAACAAGTATATAGTCGAAAATGCAAATAACGAAAAAGCTTTCTCCGAACATTAAAAGCCTCCGATCACTTTGAAGCCGGTCCCCGCAGCTCGCCGCGGTCTGGGGGGGGGGGGGGGGGGG
>JAWWEM010000010.1:1661733-1706197 GCA_035582935.1 Ormyrus thymus
GTAATTTTTTGGTTTTGACAGTCTGTGGCGGCCTTACTAGGCAGTATGGTAATTTTTACAAAACTTTTTTCTCAGTGCAGCAACATTTTATATATACTCTTTATATTCCTTAAAGGCATTTACCGGCGAAATTCCAAGAAATATTCCCCTGAAAAAAAAAAAATCAAACTGCAGCTTCCGATCGCGACGAGCGTGACAAAAACCATAATAGAAAAATAACGCCATAGAAAATACGGCCTCGCTCCTCTCCCTTTTTCATCCTTCCGAACACAACTCCGTCGGAAATACCTGCGGCTCGCGAAGCTTAACGGAGCCCATTTCTTTCCTCCGCTCCCGTGTATACGCTTTACGTGTATATCTATACATCGCGCGGAAAAGAACGCTCGCCGCGAAAATCACAGCGCCGGTCGCCGCGTCCTGTAATAACGAGGAGCGGGCGACCGCACTCCGCGATCGCCGCCGTCATACCTGAGATCGTCGACGATGTCGAAGTCCACCGTGGCTTTCCCCTCGATCTTTACGATCTTCCTGATGGGCGACTGGTAGATCGGCTGCAGCACGGACGAGTAGATGTCGGGGAAGGCCGTTATCGTCGCCTCGCCCTTAACCGGCTTGCCGTAGGTGTACCTGCAATTGCGACGGAAGCGAGGGCCCCGGGGGGAGAGGCCTCTTGTGAGCGGAGATGCGAGAGAGAGAGAGAGAGATCGATGGATTGTTCGCGCGTCGGGCGATTCATCATCGAGGATGGGAATAAGAGCGCGCCGCTCGGACGAATTGCCCGCGGGGGTACGGCTGCGCGATGCGGGAACTTTCACTTTTTCAGTACGACCGAGAGCCATTGGCGCTATAAAACGCGGAAATAAGCTTGATTGCCGGGCGGTAAAAATTTGACGTTTTACGATTGTTTATTCTATTGTGCGTTTCGGCGCGTCGCAATCAGAGCCGCGCTCGGAAATTGCTCCATTGTGATGTAACGTCGATATTTTACACAACGCTCCGCGCCTCTTTCCGAATTAAAATCTTAACAATTTTCCCGTCGCGTTTATCGGCTAATTTTAGATCGGCCATTAGCGGCGGCAAGTAAAAATAGCGCCGCGAAAAGAGCGGGCGCGCGCGAAGAGGCGTCTCTCCGCAAAGACTCACTTGGCGTGAACGAGGACGGTGATCTTTCCTTCCTTAAACGTCGCGTGAGGCGGCGAGTCGATGGTCACCTCGAACTTGGGCAGGACGTATTCGGCGACTTGAACGCCCTTCTTGAACGTCTGGTTGCCGACGTTGGCGACGATCTCCCAGTCGCCCAATACGGGCGACTGCGAGAGCTCGAGCTCGCCGTTGAATATTCCTTGGTGCAGCCGAGGCCGATCCCATTGTTTGATCCGGTTGCCTTGACCGTCCTGCGCATAATGAGAAATTCACGAGGCGACGATTAATTCACCAACTTTCGTTCGCGTTTTGCCGAGCTGCGTTCGGTGCTGGGGAATTGTTGAATTTCGCGTTGTTTGGGTAATCGAGGAATGTAGAACTTGAATTTAAATGCATAAGGGAAGATGGAATGGAAAAAAAGGAGCTTATTTGTTATTTAATAAACTTATTTTTCATGGAATTCAAGCCCGCTAAAGATACTCTAGCTGCGTTTCAACACACCTTTTTCTCTACAGTGCATGCAGTTTCTGTTACACAATGCTGTCCTTCTCGCATAATTTTTAACGCTGTTGACATTTTTACAGAAACTGAGGAGTTATACTTACGCCACTGCTTCTGTGAGTGTAATTATTATAATTGCACGTTTGATTCATCAAAATGTTTATCTTTCGCATTTAAAAGTTGTTTTATCATCTATTGAAATGATTTATTCGACCGTAAGAGAAAGGATAACGTTATGTTTACTCTAAGTTTGTTGGAACAAAAAAATAATAATTTATATAATAAAAAGTTTATTTGATATATACTAAGACAAGCGATCGATTATATATTCATCGATCGTGAAGAAGAAAATATATACTGCATCAATAACATAAATATTAGTTACATGAAAGATGGATAAAAAGTATTTTGTAATTTTAAACAAATGCTGCCAAGTTATTCCAAGTTATTCAAGTAGCATTGCGAAATTTTCCAGCATCGCGGCGTAAAAACTGTCGTTCAAAACAATTAATACCCCACTGAAAACCCAAATAGAATAAAAACGCTTGTCAAAGCACTGAAACGCGTCGCCTCGAAAATCTCAGCCAGAACCAGTTTCCACGTCCCGCGTCTATCCTTCCATAGACGCACATTCCGGAGACTCTCCCCACAACCCGACCCAGACACAACAAACCGGCGCGCGCGGTCGCCTCCCTCGCGCGGGTCGCGTTAAAAAAGAAGGAAAAAGACGAAGAGCTCACCGTGATGTAAATCTCGAGCTGCCGGTTGACGGCGGGCCTGAGCCTGGAGTCGAGCACGACGCAGCGGAACTGCACCTTGCTGCCGGGCTTGTAGACCGACCTGTCCGTCTGGACGAAGACCGAGTAGCTCTTGTGCGCGTAGTCGAGCTCCGTCGAGTTGTAGAACTGGAAATTGGAGCTGCCGCGCACCAGGAGCCGGTACTTGCCCGGGCCCGTGTCGCCGATCTGAAATTGCCGCACGTTTCCGTGAGCGCGAGCTCGGGGGCGAGGGTTCTTGCCTTGTTTAGGGGGATGCCGGAGATTAGAAGGGACATCGTTCTTCTGGCTTTTCGATTTACTGGTGTAAAGTAATAAAGATTTTTGGGGGTCTTTTTTCGCGGCGCTTTGACGGTGATGGGTACTTTATAAGACGTTGTAAGGCAATTAAATAAAATTACTAGATCAGAAAAAATTATTATTTGCAAAACTCGTATTCGGTTCTTTTGTGCTACAACACATTGCTGTAACGAACGACAGAACCAGCACGCTTTTCCAATTCAGCATTTCCTTCCTAAAAAAAGTATAATGTAACAACAAAACCAAAGGTAATCTTCATTCGATTATCCACACATTACGTGTTTACACTTCATTATAGGAAATACAAAAAGGGGGAAAAAACAAAAAGAAACGACACCGCACAATCAAACCGAATGACACGGTGACTCGTCGAATTCGAGGCGCGCGGCGTTTCGCGTCGAACCGTTAAGCAATCAGCGGCCACATTTATCAAAGCAGCTTCTCCCCCCCCCCCCGCCGCTCCGTTCCGCCGATGTTGTACTCGCCTTATTTCCGACGTTAATCATTTTACCATACGACTGACCACAATGAATGCCCGACCGGTGCTGCTATTTTTACCATTCCCTCGTTAACCGGCCGAGCGACGGCCCCGCCGCGATAAAACCCAGAGGAGATCAAAGAAGTGTAATAAGGTGCGCGAGCCGACGGCGCGATAACTGTTATTTTATGAATTATGTAAAGAGCTTATCGCGGACGAAGCCGCGGGAAATCCGTGCTTCCTCCTGCTGCCCCTCTCGACCCCCTCTCTCTCTTTCTCTCTCTTTCTCTCTTATTGTCTTGTTTTGAAATTGCGCGATCGCCGCCGAGCATAAGAATGACTCTGTCGCTGAATGAGACATAACGGTCCGTAACGGCGATGCGACTTTTATGCGAGCGGCGATCGATTCGCGCCGCGTATTAGTCGACATCCATCGGCCAAAAGGGATGTTGCGAAACGAGCGCTGGCTACTGCAGGCCGTTGCGAAAGGATGTGCGCTTTTTAATGAAATTTCAGTTTTATGTAAGGCCGCCGGCGCGAAGCGCGGAGGGATATTAATGGTCGAAGCCGCAAATGGGCAACGGGCTCCTCGGACATACTTTTGCTTCGAGTTTTGCAGGTCTGCCCTGTTTGTTTTTTATCTTTGTGGATTTTATATAAAATTAAAAATCAGCTAGAAAAGATGTGGAGAATTTGAAGTTGAGACGTAGAAAATGCGGTTCCCTGCACGTAAGCAATAATTAAACTTGTTATAGCAAATGATATTGTGCAGTCAGCGTGTAAGTAGATAAAAGTAGTGAATTTTCTATCAAACAATGAATCGGCTCAAACACGTAACTATAAAGTTTCCTCAAATTATGAAACGAAAAATAAAAGTAGGAAAAACCAAATTTTCCATCATCTGAAATTGGAAGCTTTAACGACTCGTTCGCGTTTTCTCGTCGACAAAAGCCAAAAATATTCTATTAAACGCAATTATTCTTTTTAGTTCAAGAGCTTAGTAGGCCGCAAATTGTGCACTTATTTTCCTGCCATTCAAAACCATTGTGACGCCGCGTTTCGCAAGATCGACGGAGAACTCGTCTGCTCGGCATTCCTGCCGAGCTTTCCCGTTTGTTACGAAAAAACAAGAAAGAAAGAAAAAAACGTCGCGGTAATGCTCGCGTGCGAACAAGTGAAAAGATTCGCTAATTACGATCTTAGGAGGGGAAATTAGAATGATTCTCAGCGGCAAAGCGTAATATAGCTTAGTGCGCTGTGTACCATTGATGCATGACTAGGATGTAGGTCGGAGGAGAGAGAGAGAGAGAGAGAGAGAGCGAAAGAGAGAATGTAGGATCTGTCTGCTTTCTTTGAGTTTTCCCACATAGCTGACCTTCCTGGCTCTTTCAATGGAAATGGGCCAGCGGCCTTTCGTTTAGCAATTGTCGTTTATGGTTATGTAAAAAACGAGTCTAAATTCCTTCGACTGCACCTGACTGCGTCTAGACGGTGAGAAAGGCCTTTTTGCGCCGATTGAAAATTTGTAATGAGATTTTGCTTAGACGTCGCTCGCTAATTTTATTGCTTCCTGCTCGTTTGACTAAACGGTAGAATTAGATTGAAAGCGGTATTTTTGTCGTTAAAAGTAAACTGCATTATTGATCTTCTATCTTAATTAAAATGTAGTGGAACTAAGCAAATTATCCATTATTTAGTTAAACCTAACTTTTTATGAGTAAATTTTTTAATGTGAGAAAATGCTCATGAAAACAAAAAATGAACTAATAAATATTCAATGCAAAACTCTTTAATTGAAATGAGTTCAAGAATTTAGTGCTCAATTAAATAAAACGTGCTTCAATAAGAAACTACAGATTTCGAGCAATCTAGTGAATGAACGTTCGCTCACGAATTGCTAATAAATTCCTGTCGACCGGGAAAGCCATCAGTTACTAAAATTAACATCACCCAGGCACGAAAAAATTCCTATAAATCCTTCCCCAAACTGCCCCGCGTGCCGGCGTGCAAAATTCACGTTTCGCCTTAAACGCGCACGAACCGCTCGCCAAAGAGCCGGCTGTCCTCCTCGACGAGCGACAAACCAAGGCGCTCGAAGCCCCGGCCCGCGCCCCTGCCGTCGATTCGAAAACTTATACGACGCCCCATCTTGAAGACTCACCTCGAGACTGAGGATCCTCGTGGCGTAGGGCTCGACGACGATGTTCTCCGAGACGGCGAAGGACTCGCCGCTGTCCAGCTGGGCGGACAGCTCGACGAAGGTGGAGGTGGGCTCGGAGACGCCGACGATGCTCACCGCCGCGTGGTACTCCGAATTGGGTCGGACGACTCGCGGCGCGACGATCGAGTAGTACCTGCGGCAGAGGAGCGCAATTGCGCGCGAGGGTAATGCGGCTTTCGCTATTACTTATCCGGGAGGGGAACGAGCCATTGTCCCGGGACGTATACTTACGACTGGCCGCAGGCTAAGCCGCAAAAGAGGAGCACTAAGGGCCAGGGAGACCAGTCCATCTTTACGACGGAATTTTGCCTGGTAGTGCTGCGAACAGAAATTCATTTGGGGGTGGTTTAGATTTTGCACAAGTTCATTTGAATACAAGAAAGGGGCGGATGAAAGTTCAATGGATGCTGCACGTAATTTTAAGTTTTAGAATCGTGAAATTGACCGTTCTGGGACATTCTAATGCGGAAAGAAAGAGATACATTATAAATTAATTATTATTTTGCTCGCGGAAATCAAGAGTCTGCTATTAATTTCTCTGTTTTAAATATGTTATTTATTTCAAACAATGAAATTATGTAATACCTTTATACGATTGTCAGATATATCTTACAACGAGAGTATACAACATTAGGTAATGGATTTTCCTGTAACTTTCGGATATATATTCTAATGTTAAAATATGAACGGAGATTTTTCAAAAGTTATGTGCTCAAAGAAAGACATCTAAAAATCTTTAATCGTTCAAAAAGTATAGCCTAACAAAGAATGACCATTAAAATAACATAAAAATCTACTCGTGTAATTTTAGCTTAATTTTATTGTAAATTTTTAGTAGCTATAACTTTAGTTCAAATAAAGATTTTTGGATGTTTTTCTTTGTTAATCGATAGGATTTGATTTCACCTTTCAATTGCTGAGAATTAAAATACGGTACCGTTAATAGTTGAGAAATTATACGTGATTAAACAAAAATCAAGCGTTAGGCTGAAGCGACGCGGCTGCCTTCATATTTTAACATTAGGAAAATCCATTACCCAAATGCCCTCTCCTTGTTAGTATCAATAAACTAATATAGTATTTTAAGATTCTCGGTTTATGCTAAACATCACGCTTCGTTTACACTTATAATATACTAAAAATAGTGTAGAAATAAATTTTTATGACAACTTCAGTGAATGAATTTAATTAAAATCATTTCATCAAGCAACATTTTTTTATCTGCAACTATATTACATTCTTTTAAAATAAATCGGTGGAATAGATCACAATTATGATGCAACAAGGTATATATATAAATTTCATATCGTGTTTCCTGTTTACATACAGCAATTTTCTATTTCTTGCGGAGACACAAAGGTTGGGATTCTTATCGTCTACGTTTTTAAGTGCGCGTGCCTTTTTCGCTTGAGATCGTCAAAGGAAGCTACTATAGCGTGTTTGATTTTTACTCATCAAAATACAAACGTAAATCCTGGTTTAAAAAAAAAAGCAATCAATTTTCCTTTGAGGAAAAAATCTGGGAAAACCCAAATTAAGAGTTAGAAGAAAACTATTTTTTGAAACAAACTAATGAGATGTCGAAAATGTACATACACGTATTCAACGTACATAGCAACTGCTTAATAATGCATTCTGCAGAAAAAATTAGCAGTAATTAATGTATAATAAATATTTATATATATGAGCTACGTTCATTAGAGTTGTATTTACATTTAAAATCATCTCATATAAATGTAATATGATTTTTTATATCAATCAGTTATAATGTGAAAGTAAACAATTTTTCTTCCAAAGGGCTAAAGTTCAAAATTCAAACAATTCAGTAAAGTTCAAGATTTTTTCTAAATTTATTTAGAGCCTAAATATATAATCTGTGACAAAAAGTTTAAAATACTCCGACAAATAACGTTTTTTAAAACTCAATCTTCCTTGTTGGAATTTCGAACGTGAAAATAAATTATAACCATGCACAAACTTTTACGTACGCTTACACAACGAGAAAACACTTTAGCCTCTCCCAATTTTACTTTCCTTCCTCGCGAAGTTATCCTAAAAAAAATTGACTACCACACTCGCGAACTCAATAAACTCACCGCAGAACCTCCAGCGCCAAAGCAAACTCTCCTGTCAATCCGAGCAAACACCAAGCTCACCTCTTCCCAAAACCGGCGCAAGACACACCGAGAGCCGAGTGACACAACCTCCCGCGATCGCCACGCAACTATTACAATCGATCGAGAAAAAAGCCGCCGCCTCGCCGATACAAAAATCCGGCGTTACAGTCTCCGTTACGCAAATCCCCGGTGCGCGCCGCGCTCGGGAATGACCAAAGCGATCGACTGAATCGGACTCTCGGCCTCTCTCTCTCTCTCTCTCTCGCGTCACGATCCCGATTCCACTCCCGCGCCCGAGATCCTGCGCACACGCACACGCGCTCCGTACACTTACGTCCGCGCGCGCCGCTGAATAATGTAAGAGCCGCTCTGCGTGGGCATCCTGCGACCTCGGGGCGCCAGAAGAAAACAACGGCGCGAAAGCGCCCGATCCGAAACTCTCTCGCCGGGACAGAGGTCGCTTTGTGTTTTCGGTCTATTTTTAGGGATTGATGTAAAGGCCGAAGAGCGCCGAGGCGAGGATGTGGCGCTTGGAAATTTTCACTGCAGGAGACTTCGGCGCGCTGCTGATTTTCTCGCGTTGATTTTCCCGAATTTCGGAACGCGCATACATGAATTTTTCTTTGATAATTTAGTGGTTTCTAACGGTTGTGTCGGAGTTGCCTAATTTGAAGGAATTTTACACCGACGGAGCGAACATTTCGTAAAAAACTAATTGTTTTAATGACAGCCTGCACTAAAAAGTGCCTGTCTTTTGCTCCTTCTCGAGAAAGTAATTAAAGCGCGACAATCTTTCTCGTTACTCCAAGACAGCCGAAGAAAAGCTGCGCGCTAATAAAATTACTTCGACGGGTAGACAACTCCCTACTCATTCGCACGGCAAAAATCGCTCGCTTCTCAACGTTCCCCTTGAAAACCGGCAATCAGTCGCGATCCATCGCTTGAAGCCCTCCCCGCTCCATCCCGACGACAGCTTCTTTTTCCGATTCCGCTCTCGTTTTCTCCCCTTGGTCGCCGCCTGCGCTCGACGATCCGCCGCTCGGGCCCGGCGAGAATCAGAGCAGCGCCGGAGTCGCGAATTCGTTGGAAATCCCGGAAAAGGAACGCGCGCGACATCCGCGCGCGGCGCTCGACCGCGGACTCGGCGGTGCACTTCGCGCGTACGAGCGAGCGCGCGACGGACTTTTCCTTTTACGGCGCGCTTAAAAAGAAAAGAAAAAAAAAAAAAAAACTGCAGGACGAGAGAGTCGAGCGCGGTGCGCGGGGGATCGGCCTGTACCGGGAATTTCGCGGACGGTGTTTTTTTCGGTGGATTCGTCATTTGTTCGATTTTCTCGACGGGCTTTAGTAGGTGGAAACTAATGACGATTTTGGAACGGAGACGCGTGATTCACGCAGAGCGATTGATGTCATCGCGGCGGCTTTTTTTTTCTTAGTTCTTCGAGTCCGGTGCAATTGCATAAATTTTGGAGTTGCGGCCGGGCAAGAGAGGCACTTCATCCCCTGACCGACTCAATAAGGCACGCCGAAAGGATGGTACTTCGGTGTATACGGCGAACAATCGCTCGTGGCTCGCAATAATATTTTAAAATGCAAATCAGTCGCCGGCGAATAAATGATTTACAGGCCAGACCTGAGAGCTCTGCAATGCAGATCAGCCGCGGCGTATTTTTATCCATTACGACAGTTGCTTCTTTTAACGACGCCGCGCGCGGCGCATATAGAAAATATCCCAAAAGCCCGCGCGCGACTTTCCCACAATTTCCGAGTCCACTTACGCTCGGCGCGGTTTTGTTCGCGCGCAGCCGGGCAAGGCAAAAAAAAGAGAGAAAAAAAAAAAAGGCAAAGGAGCACCAGCGGCAGGCGCCGCGGCTCTTATATCCTTCCGCCGTCAAAACCGCCAATCTCCAAAGGAACGTTTAAAGCCTGCCAGTCGACACTCCAGAAAAAATACACGCACGTCCGTAACGGTGCACCTGCACGGTTCTCTCTCTCTCTCTCTCCCTCTCTCTCATACACACACGCACACAGGTAACAGTCAGTCAGGAGCGTTCTCCGTTCTCCATTTCGGAGCGGCGAGCAGCACTTTTGCGAGCTTGTTTATATACAAAAGGCAAGCAGCGCGCAGCAGGGGGCGATACGTGAATCGTTGCGCTCCCCGAGCCGCTGAGCGATCCCTCGCTCGCTCACTCACCTGCACGGAGGCCCGATAAGGCTGACGGGGGGGGGCGCGCGCGGCGAAAATGCCGGCCAAGGATAGAGAGCTGCGCGAGCCGAGTGTTAAGGTCAAGCGGCTTCTCACCGGACGAGGAAAAACGCCAACTAAACTGATACACGTCCTGCGGACTCCGCCGTGGTAGCACGACTGCGTGGGCTCCGAGGCGGCCGTGCAGCGGCTCTCTCTTTTCCCCTCTCTCTCTGTACAAGTTGACTCCGCCGCGAGGAGTAGTGCCATCGCGGGCGAAAAGGCCTGGAGAGAGAGAGAGAGAGAGAGAGAGAGAGAGGCGCACCTGACTGAGTAAAGGACGGGGAGATGCGCGGGGCAGATATGTGCGTGCCGATAGAGAGGAGGAACGGAGCCGAGGCGTTTAGCTTCTCAATGAAATTCTGGACTGTGCGAACGCGCCAATTTTCGGCCGGGGGGGGGGGGGGAGGCGGGGGAAGTTGCTTTTGTTTTCCGGCGGGCGAAAAAAGTTTTTCGAGCCGAGAGGCTGCCGAGCGGTTTCGGGGATCAAAACAGAGCTGCCTGTACGGGGAATGTGGGCGTGCGGGATGTAAATGTCGAAAATGATTTGAGAGAATTCTTTTTGTTACGGGAGGGATCGTTTACCTAATCGGTTCACGGAGGAAGGAAAGGATCTAGATATGCAAATTGAATTTGTCAGGATTGCTTATTAAATATTTTCGTTTGATAGCTGCATTGAAAGTGGATCAGAGTGATTCAGTTTTTAATAAAGTGAGAAATGATTTATTTGGTAAACATTCCGTAAAAACGTAATTTTATAACTTTTATTAATTATACTCATACATTTAAGTTGTAAAAATTCATTACGTACTAATCAATTCATGAATTAAAACAATATTATACGCGCACTTTAACTTTTAATTCTAGAATCATTCACGATTCAATAAATCATAATTCCGACTTTTAGAAGCAAAATAAAAATGTTATTACCGTACGCACGTCCGTAAATCAATCTGACCAGTCATAAATTCAGAAAAGTCAAAATCTGTCAAAATCCATAGTGCCTAACAGTTTCCGCGCCGCGACGCACCGCGAGCTTATGAAAATTTTCTCCGTCGATGCGCGACCCAGATTTTCTAAAAAAATCCCCCAGAAAGTAGAATTCCAAAAAAAGGAGCCCCGCGCAAATCCTTATCACCGCGCCAGCATCCACATAGCAGAGAGCCTCGCTCGCGGACTCGCTCGCCCTGCATTCTGCGCCAGTCTACCGCGCCCGCCAGACGCAAAATAATCGGGCCGAGAGAGCAGTATTAACCGCGCCGCCGATCGAAAACAAAAGCAAAGCAAAAAAAAAAAAAATCCGAAAACGAGATCGGGGGTAAAAAAAGGGAGCAGCCCGAGAAAGAGAAAGACGCAGAGGTGTGCGCAGTTCCTCTTTATACATATACCCCCCCGTCGGAGAGAGAGAGAGAGAGAGAGAGGGAAGCGTCCCGGACGGCGAATGGCCAACGTGTACCGTTATACGCGGAGCTCTCTCGGCTGATGCGCTGATCCAGATACTGCGGGAGCCTCGGCGGTGCAGCGCCAACAGCTCTAAGCTCTCCGATTTACACGGCGATACTCGCGCTGATTGCAATGCGCGCCGGCTCTCCTACGCTCCTCTTTTTTCTCTCAGGGCTCCGCGGAGGGCTTTTAATTTATGGATTCGAGGCTCGGGCTTTTTTTCCTTAGAGGAACGCGCCTGATTACCGAGCGCAGATATACAGCCGGAGCAACTATGTAACGCCGAGATGATGTATAAGCGACGCGTAATCATATGGGATTTGAGCGACTGCGCGGATAAGCGAGCCGCCCGTTTATCTTTATGGGAATGTGCCTTTTTGCGGCTGGTTTCGAGGTAATTGATTGGCGGGGAGGCGGTTTTCCGGCTTTGACTCGAGGAGGCGAACGAGGAAGTCGCTTTGGAAATTTGTGCGATGCGCCAATTTGAAAATTTGCGTTGCATTAACGCTACAAAAGAGAGTTCAAGCATTCAATTAGAAAGCTGTAATTTAAAGGTGCTCAAAGTTTACCCAACACTCGTTAGTCGTTCTTTGACGAAATCGTTTTAAGGAGAAAAAGCTGTTAATTACACGAGGTAATTACATTTAGGTTTTCAAAATTAAGCTTTACTTTTTTTAAAAAAGTTGAATACACATAGCAATAACGAAGATTACCAAACTTTTTATTTTTTACGAACGACTCATAAAAACTGTTTATTAATTTCTGTCAAGACAAGTTTTCTTATTATTAGGAAATTATTTATTATAAAAAAGCGCCTAATATTAATCATTAAGTGGGATAGGCGTATATAAACTGTGCAGAAATTTGTGTTAAAAAATACTGCTGAATTTCCTATAAACAAGATCATCTGGCATTAGACTGGTTCTTGTGCGGCTCGTAAATCATAAGAGTGACACTTTCAATATCTTGTTTACTATTTAGAATTTAAGAAAATAAGTTGAAGAATTTATAATTTTATTTATCTAATAAAGAAGTTTACTTTAAAATCAAAATAATGAAAGATTACGTAAGAATATCGCTATTATTGTACAATGTAAAAAGTCATGTTTTCTCTTTTATCTGGCTAATTCTAAGACTTTTGTAGAGCATTAAATATATTGTGTTTTTGAAAATCAAACTTTGGAAATCTAATAATAAATATATTAAATTCAATGTGCCTAAGTTTAAAAAAACTAAAGTAATTATAATAATTTCTGCAGTAAAACACAAAAAAGCATAGTTTTCAAAAATATATAGAATATTCTTTACCCTTTTAGAAAAATGTGCATCCTAACAGAAGATGCTGTAACATTCCAGAAACATCGGTACACTTAGAGAAGATTCTATAATATTCCAGAAAAATATCTACCCTTGGGGATTCTGCAACATCCCAGAAACATCGGTCTAATTAAAGAAGATTCTATAATATTCTAGAAAAATCTGTATCCTCGGAGAACATTCTGTAACATTCCAGAAACATTGGTATCTTTAGAGAAGATTCTATAACATTCCAGTAAAGTCTGTAACCTCAGGGAAGATTCTATATTCCAGAAAAATCTGTACCCTTACCGGATATTATGAGATTCCGAAAAATAATTTATTGTTACAAAACTTCTTTTTTGAACTTACTTTAATATTCAAGGCACTGATGAAAAATGTTTGCAGATCTTGAAATATCTTATAAAAAAATTACTTCAGATTATAAAAGAGCTCGTTTATTTGAAAAACAAATAATTCACTAATGAAAGAGTATCAGTATTTATAGTACTGTTTGTATAACAATAAATTTGTGCAGAAAGTGCAGTTCATTCTTAATAATAATAATTTTCGTTCGGCATTATTCAATCAATACCCCAGAAACTTGCTGTCGACAGCGCCACGTCTGCTAGAAAGCTCTGTGTGTATTTCGTTTTCACTAAAAATTTCAATTTATATTTTTACTTGATCAAGTCAGATCGAGTGCACTCGATTGGACAATAAAAGTAATTATTTTATAGATAAAAATATAACTTACGTATTTACAAATTTGTAAACGTAAGGACAACGATACCAAAATCGATGCCCTAATTCGAGCTCGCGAAGATTCGAGAATCTGCGTCGCAGAATTCAACCACCTTGTACCGAGCCTTTGCAGGCAAGGTTTCAACGTTTGACGTCGTTTAAATTTACATAACGAGAAAGTAGTAATTGATAATTTACAAATATTAGTTTAAAAAATAATGAAAATTAGTAGGTTAAAATAATAACAGAAAAGATAATGTTTAAAAGCGAACTTCATTTAATCGTTATTTTGATGATAATTGTACCGATATCTTCGATTGTTTGGAGCAATATTATCAACCTAATTAATAATTATCAAATTATTAATTCAATATCAATATCAAACCAACATCGACATCAAAAAATATTTTTAAGTATCTTTTATTAGCGCAATTTACAATATTGTGTATGTGTGTAAAAAGTAAATTTTTATCTAATTTTCAAACTGCATTTAGCGTAAAATACAGTGCAAGTCCCGTTATGACCGAGTTATGAACGCACCCTACATTATTAGTTGCCTAGAAGTCTAAAAATTGATGTTTTAGGCATTTAAGATTGTTTTGAAAAAATGTTAACATAAAGAACATCATTTTATATTACAAAATTAGAATGCTCTTTTAATAACAAGATTTGGAATTTGCTACAATATTTTAATAACTTTTAAGATTTAAAATTTGTCTGAAATTCTATTATTAGGTCAGATAAACACGGTTCTTCATCAGACACTGTGCCAAATTTATAAACCAGTACTACACTGTTTAACAGACTATACGTTTATTTAAAACCACTATATATATTTGACAGTGTAGTTGTGGTTTTTATCTCTTTTAATTATACCTGCACATAAATAAATTGTTTATTACGATTTATTGATCTTGTTTATTTAATTAATTTGTTCAAGGTAGAGTTTTGAGCTCGTCATATATAGAAATGAATTTAAATTTATGGAAGATTATTATATTGTTTCATACAGAATTTTTGTTTAATATATTCTTTATTTTAATATTATTATTTTATACAATATAAATATTTTAAATGTTGTAAAAAAGAAGTTCAAAGCAGTGAATATTATAGTTATGAAATTAAAATTTTGTCATAAGCCTGCGTACAAAAATGGAAACATTATTGATAATAACACGTAATTTATCTTTAATATTTTAAACTATAAAGTGCAAACATGAAAATTATCTTCATAAACAATTTCTAATATAACTAAGAAAGCTGTGAAATCGTCAAGGTACATTCCTACGAATATTAATTGCATCAGCAAAGAACATTTGTTATGCAGACAAAGAAGAAAATGCACTGCCCTATTTTTCCAAGGGCGAGAATACAGTAGAAACATCTCGAGCGGAGCGTCAAATCTACGTGTATATTTACAAAATCACACCGTGATCTGTCTATCATTTTTTCAACTCAGCAAGTAATGATGCAGAATCATTTATTTGTCCCTAATTTTTCTTTGGAAATTAAATTAGTTTTGAAAATACGTAGACAAAACGTTCTAGAATCTATATATAAGATTCCAAATGTATCTCGAAGCTTCTTTGTTTGGCCGCTTGTCGAGACTAGCGCAACGATCGATCGCTGCATTCAAATTTATAAACTACACAAAATCTATTTTGTCCTTAATTGATTTACTACCAAAACCACTGAGAGATCTTAAAAATTACCTTAAAAATCATATCCGTTGTATAAAACTAAAAAAAAATTCTTTAAACAGCCTTAGAAACCGATGGAAACGCGTAGAAGGTTCTTGAAGGGGGGCCGAGAATATTCGCGCATCGACTAGAATCGACCAGACTGGTGGGAGCGAGTATAAATAGAGGGCCGCAGCGCCAGGAGCTTCAGTACATGAAAAGTAACGAAACGAATAACTACAAAGCGAACGAACGATTCTACGAAACAACTAACAAAATGCCTGCAATTGGTATTGACTTGGGCACCACCTATTCCTGTGTGGGAGTCTGGCAGCAAGGCAAGGTCGAGATCATCGCCAACGACCAGGGCAACCGAACAACACCTAGCTATGTTGCCTTCACGGACACCGAGAGGCTCATCGGCGATGCAGCCAAGAACCAGGTGGCGATGAACCCGTCCAATACAGTCTTCGATGCCAAGAGGCTCATTGGTAGAAGGTACGTCTTCATCGAGGAATTTTCTCTAGGGACAGCTTTAACGTGACGGGAAAACTAACCTTACTCTCGATTATACTCGTTTTGAAATCTTTAGTTTCTTTTTATTGAAAAAATATTGTTTTAAAGTTCTTTTTTGCACAGTTTCATTGTTTATTTTGTTCAAACTTTCCAATAATTTAATTTTCAAATATTTCTTTTATACATTTTTTTTTTCGAGACTTAATTTTTTAATTTATTAATTTACATCATTTTAGTAAATTTGCCTTTTCATTTTTTAAATATTGTTCAACGTTTCTAATGGTTTTTGTCTGACTTAAGAAAATTTAGTTTTTAAATATTCGTTTTATACTTTTTTTTCGAAATTAAATTTTTTAATTTATTCATTTATATTCAGAGAATTTGCCCTTAAAACCTTGTTATTTTAGAGAATTTTAAAATATGCTGGTGTTAAGAAAAATTTTTAGACAATACAATATACTAAATTTGTTTATTCCTTGTTTTTTTTTTTTTTTTACAGATTTGACGACGAGAAGATCCAGAATGACCTGAAACACTGGCCGTTCAAAGTCGTCAATGAGGGCAGCAAACCGAAGATAGAAGTCGAGTTCCGGGGCGAACGTAAGAGGTTCAGTCCCGAGGAGATCAGTTCGATGGTGCTGACTAAGATGAAGGAAACAGCCGAAGCGTATTTAGGAAGCAAGGTCAGGGACGCCGTAGTCACAGTGCCGGCTTACTTCAACGACTCACAGCGTCAGGCCACCAAAGATGCCGGAGCGATAGCCGGTCTAAATGTGCTCAGGATCATCAATGAGCCCACAGCCGCGGCTTTGGCCTACGGATTGGATAAGAACTTGAAAGGCGAAAAGAACGTCCTGATCTTCGATCTGGGCGGTGGCACCTTCGACGTCTCTATCCTCACCATCGACGAGGGCTCGCTGTTCGAGGTGAAAGCCACGGCCGGCGACACACACCTTGGTGGAGAGGACTTCGACTCTCGATTAGTCGACCACTTCTGCAAGGAGTTTGAACGCAAGTACAGGAAGAACATCAAGAGCAACCCCAGATCACTGAGGCGACTCAGAACAGCGGCGGAAAAGGCCAAGCGCACCCTGTCCTCGAGCACCGAGGCTACCATCGAGATTGATGCTTTATTGGAAGGCACCGACTTCTACACCAAGATCTCCAGGGCGCGCTTCGAGGAGCTCTGTGCCGACCTCTTCAGGTCGACCCTTGAGCCTGTTGAGAAGGCCTTGACCGACGCCAAGATGGATAAACGATCAATCCACGACGTTGTCCTCGTTGGTGGTTCAACTCGCATTCCGAAGATCCAATCCATGCTGCAGAACTTCTTCTGCGGCAAGCAGTTGAACCTGTCCATCAATCCCGACGAGGCTGTCGCCTACGGTGCTGCAGTTCAAGCTGCCATCCTTACCGGAGAGGGAAATAAGAATTCAATTCTCCAAGATGTCTTACTAGTCGACGTTGCTCCTCTGTCTCTGGGTATCGAGACAGCTGGAGGTATTATGACCAACATCATCGAGCGCAACGCCCGCATTCCGTGTAAACAATCGCAGACCTTCACCACCTATTCCGACAACCAACCGGCCGTCACCATCCAGGTGTACGAGGGTGAGCGCGCTATGACCAAGGACAACAACTTGCTTGGTCGATTCGAGCTTAGCGGTATAGCTCCGGCTCCTCGTGGCGTACCGAAAATCGACGTCACCTTCGATATGGATGTCAATGGTATCCTGCACGTCACTGCCAAGGATTCGGCCAGCGGTAGAAGCAACAACATTCGTATCACGAACGACAAGGGACGCCTGTCGCGAGAGGAAATCGATAGAATGCTGGCTGATGCCGAACGCTACCGTGAACAAGATAATGAACAACGCGAGAAGGTCGCAGCACGGAATCAAATCGAGACCTACGTGTTCTCGGTCAAACAGGCTGTGGAGGACAGTGGTAGTAAACTCGCAGAGACTGATAAGAACCAAGTTTTGAACCTCTGCGAAGAAACCATCCGCTGGCTCGATAATAATACTCTGGCAGAAAAAGACGAGTACAAGCACAAGCTGGAGGAGCTGCAGAGACAATGCTCGCCAATCATGACCAAGATTCACACCGGTGGAGCACAGGACTGTGGAAACCAGTACAGACAGAATGCCTCTGACAACTCAGGCCCAACTGTTGAAGAAGTGGATTAAAAACAACCTTTGAACATCAAAACTATCAAGAAGCAGCTTCAACAACATCGAGAAGCTCTTATGATCTGGACCAGCAGTATTAAGAGTTCATTCCCAAGACTGATAAACAGTTTAATTAAACCAAAGTTGTTTCAATAACACGATTTACGAAACTATGCATAACTTAAGACTATAAATTAATTTTCATGTCGGGGCTTATTGTTTCCGTCTTTGTAATTTGGTTTGGTATTCAAAGTTGACTGCAATTTCGGATTTGTAGTTCAATTTTGGGTATCGATTCAAATTATTTGGGGCAGAATCAACAAGTCCTGTAGCCAGTTTCATCAACTTTCTGTAAAGTTATTAGTATTTTAATTTTATGGATAGATGGTAAAACTGGTTTTATTTTGTAATATGTATGTTTTAGATCAATAAATAGTTTATTTTTTATATAATTTAAACAATGTATTGTTATTTGCAACTGTCCTTTCTTTTTTTTACTCCTGCTTTTTCACAAAAATTTTATAATTAGACAAATTAGTTGTTTCAATTATAAAAATAGTTACAATCATGCAAATATAAAATTCTAAATTTTTATTAATTTATTTCTTAAAATTACTCTTAATTTATAATTTTTTTAATTAGCAAACCTATAATATTACAATAATTACAAAAAAAATCTTCAAAAAAATTCTGGTTAAACTAATAAATAAAATTGATTTTGAAATAATACCAGACCTACGCTCAGGCTTTAAATTGCCTATGTAGGATTACGATGTAATTAACTGGTTTAATAAATAAATAAATAAATTTAAATTTCTTAGAAACGACATTTTTCAATATAAGTTACTGTATACTGTACGTCCTAAATATGTTATCTGTCCCGCCCACGCAAAAAAAGATTTTCACCTTCCATATGGATACTTTATGTTGGCAACACTTTACAAACAGATGTTATTTACGAATTTCAAAATTGAAAGCCGTTACTGCCGTTACATTTGCATTTGCTTTCAAACTCGGCATTTCAGCAACAAACAAGTGTTCTCGTGCGCAGTAAATATTTCATAGTATTAAAAAGTGCAATTTAGAATAATGGCAGAATTTAAAACACCCATAGCTAAGAGAACTAGAAGTCGAATGTTAGAAAATCCAGACAATCGCACCCCCATAAAAATTCCGCCTTCACCATTTCTTAAACAAATAGGTTATGGTTGTGGTAAGTGTTTATTTTTGTTCTTACGTATAAAAAAAATGTGTTATTAATATTAGAAATCAAATTCTTGCAGGAGTAAGTGTATTTACATTTGAAAGATCACCTAAAGTAGGTTTTATTAGATCACCATGGGCAATTAAAAAGCGCAATAAAAATGTAATAAAAGATCCGACATACAATTTAAGGATTAAATTTGAAGCTGATATTCTAAAAAAACTAAAACATCCAAACATTATTGGGTTTAGAGGTCTTACTTTTGAAAGTGCTGGTGAACCATGCCTTGCTATGGAAAAACTAGATATTTCTTTAGGTTGACAAACTAAATAAAATATTTATTATTTTATTACACAAAGTAAATTTAGACTAATCTGTTTTATAATTAACAGGAGATTTAATTGAAGAAAGAATAGAAGAAGGTGAACTTCAGTTTCCAGCAGATCAAATTTTAAAAGTTGGCTATGAAATTGCTAAAGGTTTAGAGTACCTGCATCATACAGCATACATTCTTCATGGTGATATGAAAAGCTATAATATTTTGGTTTCAAAAGATCTTAAGTCAGTGAAGATATGTGACTTTGGTGTTTCTTTACCATTAACAAAAGCCTTTGAAGTCGATACATCAATGGGTGAATTCAGTTATACTGGGACAAAATGTTGGAATGCCCCAGAAATTATTCATGGTAACTATTAAATATTTTGTGTAATACAGTTTTTATAAAATTTACTTTTTAAAAGAACCGAGTGCTGCTTTTATCTATTTTTATCACATTCAGATAAATGCTTGAGCAATAATGATTATCTGAGATTTATCATCATAATTCTGAATTATTTTCATATAAAGTTTTTAAATAATGAGGGGTATGCATGGGTATGCTTTGGATGCATAGGTTCTAATCCTGTCATTGTTCATTTTTTATTGTGACTAAAGATTTTTTAGCAAATTATTTGGAAAGTAAAATAATTGGCAGCAGTAAAATTCAAACCCATGCCTCCAAAGAGACTGGTGCTTTAAACCAGTGCCTTAAATCGTTTGGCCATGCTCCCATCTACATTTTTTCAAGCTAAATAAAAGTATTTGAAAATTAAAATCTATTTTATAAAATCTTTTATTGTCAATAGAATCAGGACCTGTTACTAATAAAGCAGACATGTGGTCCTATGGTCTTGTACTGTATGAAATGATAGCCTTATCACCACCACATTGCAACGAAGAAGATTCAATGGATATATCTGCTGATGATTCAATGCTAGAATGTGCATACATGAATGTAAGCAGTGAAAATGCTGATCCTAATTCTGAAGTAGAAGATAGTTTTCTTCAAAGTCTTAAAGAGCCAAAAAATAGCAAATATGGTAAGCTTCTTTCTAATGTTAAATAGTAAATGTAAAAAAAATTTTTTAAATTCTATTTTCACACTTCATAAATAATTTTCCAGGAAAAAGACCACCATTACCTGCAATAGATCTCGGTCCAGAATACGGTAAAGCTCTTGAAATATTTTATGTTTGCACAGATGAAGATTATAAAACAAGACCAAGTGCAAAAGGTGTTGTTATGTTTTTCAAAAATTATGTACAAAATATTCATGACGAAACATAAGACTATGTGAATTTACTTTAAAGCCAAATCTAAAGGTTGACCACCTATTAAAATTAAGTTAAGGTAACGTAAAGATGAAGTTGAAACTTTTTTCATTTTTTTACTAAAGGAATAGTTTTCTCTTGATAAAAATAATTTTTTTTTATATATTTGAATTAGCTCTATTTGCTTCAACCTTTAATTTATTTAGGTATTGCAAAACTTTTTCTAAAGAATAAAAAATACTAATAATACGTTTGATTTTTTTATTCTTCATTTTTTATGATAGTTATTTTTATGATGTAAATAATATTTTCTTTAGTAAAAAAGAAAAATTGCGTAAGTCAGAGTAGGGACGCGTACTTATTTCAAATAAATAGAAGAATTTGACTGTAGAGACTGTTTGTTTCAATCTCATCTTTATAATACAATTCATTTTCAATAGAAGCATTTTCACAAATAAGAAAATTTTTTTACTTTTTTTTTAACTTATTTATAAAAAGTATTTCATATTTATAATACACATATATATTTATAGAAAATAAATATAATTTTATAAATTTATACATAAAAGAAAAACTATGATAAAATTATCATCAAAAAAATTATTATAATGATTATACAAATAACTAATGCTATCTTGATCTTTCTCTGAAATAAAGATATATCCTGTTAAAAAGTAATTCTTATATAAAAAGAAAATTATGTAGAGTTTTTTTTTACCATTCTCTGTATTCTTTTCTTTTCACTTGCTTTAAGAAGACGATCGCGCCCACTGTCTATATCATCTGTAGCTTTACTTGCAAAATATTCTACACAATTCAATTGTTCACCCTGAAAACGATTTCCAAATTAAAAAAAAATTAATAATTATTAATTACATTTTAATTATATTAAGAATTGCTTTATACTTGTTGTTCAATTAAAAATGCCATTTCAAGAAAAATATCTCTGATTTCAACTATGGACTTTTCAAGTTTTTGTAGTTCATTATGTCTAGTTTCAATATCTGATAATTGTTGTTGAGCTATTTTAGTTTCAACTAAAATCTAAAAATAATTACTGTTTTTAAGCAAATTTTTATTATGCATATTTAAAAACTTACATTATCAACAAATAGACTAGTTTCTTGAGAATCTAGCATATCATCTAATTCTTCACTTGTAATTTGTCGTCTTACTGAATAAAAAAATTGAAATTTTAATCTTTTAAATAAAAATTTAATTCTTATATATTTCACAAAAAAATTTGCATGTTTTTCTTACGTAAACGTCTTTGTTGGCGCAAAAGCGATGAACATTTGTCATAGTATTTCAGTAAATTTTCATTATAGTCTTGCATTGTCTCTGAATATAATTTAAACATTGTTGTGTATTGTAGAATTTTAATTCTAGTATATGCAGGACCATCGCGGGCTGTGTTGAATGTAATATCTTCGACAATTGTAATGTCTTTTCCCAGATCTAAAGAATAAGTATAAAGTATACGTTTTTTTTTTTTATCTTATTTAACGGCGCTCTATTTAAGCTCCCATGCGGTATGCTTAACAAACGACATAAAGTATATATTGTTTAATAAAATAACTTAGAAATTGTTTTAAATAAAAATATTTCTAATTTTTTAAAAATAGCTACGTGGTACAGTGCATACGTCAGTTTTTTAAATAATCAATGGTACCAACCGCGAGAAAGTGGATATCACAATGCATTCACAAGGCGCGAACTGCATTTCTCTAGCAACATCACCATCTTGTTTGTTTATCTTCAACGATCTTTTTGAGAATGATAGGTTATGTTTATTTTAAAGAAAGTCGCGAGTTGATTACTCGTTACAGGTACTCACATGTATCTTATCAAAATGTCTTTATGGAGATGACTTAATGCAGAACTTAAAATGGATCCTTTGCAAATTTTCGACAATTTCAAGTTAGATACGTTAGACGTAAAATGGAGCGATGAAGTTTGGAATAGAGAATTTCTTTCTTTTCCTGAACCCCCAGTTGAATATTCTATTCTACTGGGTAGTGAAGATATGGGAGTAAACTTAAAGGAGACATGTAGTTGTTTAAAAAGATGGATTGCTGAAAATAAAAGCATAGATGAATCTAACGACAAAGAAAAGCCAGAAGTATCATGGCAAACTCTCACCGCATTAAACATAAATATAAGAGGATTGCTTGCTGTTTTAGGATATCTCATGAAAATAGGCCAAGCAGCAGGTGCTGATGAAGATTCTCGGCAAAAATGTTTAGCAGCTGCAAGTGTATATTTTATACTTTTGAGTATTCCTGGAAGCAGCACGTTTCATGTGTTTCATCCAAACTTATATCAGCGAGCAATAGAGACATTGAAATTAAGTGAACATTTGGTGAGCAAAAGAAGCCCAAAAATGAGTGACTTAGAAAGTTTGTATGCTTACGAACATCCAGAAGAAATGTTAAAAAGTGAAAAATCTACATTGTTAAAGGGTTTAAATAGTATTTTATTTGACATAATTACAATGTTAAAAACATTTCAAATGAAATATCAGCTTAGATCTTTAGAAATAACTGTAATGAATTTAGTTAACATAACTAAGTTAGAAACTGAAATAAACCATTTTCATAGTTATCAAAGTAAATCGAAGATAGCTTCTAAAACCTCTCTATCTTATAATGCTTACGTTGCTTTAGAAGATTTGTGTGACCCACAGCATGGTACTGTGAAAGATATCATTAGACTTATAATGAGACATTTCATGCCACATTTGATTCCAAATTATTTAGAATTAACAACAAAGGCAGCTAATGTAGTGTGGGATACAATAATTTTTTTTTTTAAAAATTTATTGGAGTCAAAAGGATCATGTGCAGAGCTTGGCATGGAGATACTAGTACAACATTTATTAGCAAAATGCCCAGAGCGAGCAGAGCCTAGACAAAAACAAGCAACAACTGTTTCAAAATTGATACTTGCATGTCAAGGAGATATGTTTTTTAAACATATACAAAATTTGATTAAATTTTCTTTTCATAATAAAATTCAGTACAGAATATTTGCTCAAGAAGTTATTGGAAAATTGATAACAGAAATAAATGTCAATGTATCAGAAAATGAAATTAGAAACAGAGAAAAAGTACAAACAATTTTAATTGCAACTGCTTTTGGTCGCACTGTGGATGTTTCTAGTATGGTTAGAGGAAAAGCTATGTCAGTAATTGAAACAATCGCTGATAATGAAAAATTGAGTATAAATGACTTCTTGGACATGTCTGAAGAAGGTAAACCACTTCCAACAGAAGAAATATTGTCAGAAGCTCTTAAAAAAGATTCTGACATTAATCCTCTTCCTGGACCAAAAACTTTTAATGATATGCTGCTGGACAGAATAAAAGATGAACGAGCTTTAGTGAGGCGGAGTGCAATGCATGCACTAAAAAATCTAGTATCACATTTTTCACCACTTTTAAAACAGGTAGTACCTGTTATTGGTCTTCATTGTAGAGATCCTGCTCTAAGTGTACGTAAAGATGCTATTCATACATTGACTAGTCTTCTGCAAACCAATCCAAACAATATAATACTTCTGAATGAATATATAAAATCTGTTTTACCACGAATATATGATGTAGAAACTAAGGTTCAAGAAAAAGTGTTGGAATCATTACAGAGTTCAGTTTTGGATCAAATAAAAGTATATTCTGAAGATACAGTTGATGAAGTATATAGTTTACCATGGAACATAATAAATAAATTAACTGCAGAAAAAATGAGAAAAAATTTATCAAAAGTCTGTGATATTTGGGTAAAAAATGGAGTTATTACTAAAAATTTAATTAGTAAAATAGAATCCCATATTGGAACAAATCATGATACAGAAGCATGGATATTATTATCAGCATTTGCAGAAAATATTGAGTTAAAAAACATGAACAAATATTTTGAAGATTATCAAGCATTACTTAAAGAGGATAATTTTGTTACTGTTTTAAAACTTGAGGTTCTAAGACATACTTGGAAAAATATGCCCAATAATTATTTAAAAAGTTTTTCTGAACATGTTTTTAAATGTCTTCTTGAATTTAATATCAATTTAGAATCTGTAGGTACTTGTGTAGATATTTTAAGTGCTATTATAAAGTATTTACACAAGACTGAAGCGGAAGAATTGCTTCATTCACAGGTGGTTGAAATGATTAAAGTATCAGAACTCAAAATTGAAGAGCTGACTGAAGAAGACAAAGAGATTGATGAAAAAAGTGTTATTGTTTATTTAAAAGCCATGAGTGTTTTAGGTCATGCTTCATTCCTATCTTCTGAAAGTGTATCTACACCTACACTAAGCACTGTTCAAAGTATATTACTAGATTGTAGTTCTGTTAAAGCTTCAGAGGATTGCAAGGAGAAACTTAAGGCTGCTGGAATAGTTGTGCTCGGACAACAAGCATTGAGAGATCGGGAAATAGCTGAGGAAGTAATGCCAATTTTAGGAAGATTAATGTGCATGAGTAGTCCTTCAGAATCTTTATCTCAAGCAGCTATCAGAATAAATTCTGTTAAAGCTATTGCTGATCTTTGCATTAGATTTACCGCCTTGGTAGAACCTTACTTATCTGATATGTGTATATGTATGAAAGATCCCAGTGCTATGGTCAGAGAAGCAATTGTTGTAATATTTGTTCAGTTACTTCTTGAAGACTATATAAAAGTGAGAGGTGCATTTTTTTATCACATACTCACTATGCTTTCAGATAATGATGAGACAATAAGGGAGTTAACAATTTTTCTTATAAAAGAAAGATTATTAGCAAAAAATAAGACATTAATATCCCAGGCATTTGTAAGGAGTTTATTTCATTATAATAATTGTCCAACAAAGCATAAAGTTAACGATAGAAAATTAAGGAAAAAGGAAAGAGAAGCTTTAACTTTGCCAGGAGAAAAGAATGAATCGAATAGAAGGATAATTTATGATTTTATGATGGAACATCTTGATCCACCAAGTAAGCTTAAGATTCTAACAAAATTAAATTCTGAAATTTTTGAAGGAGTGTGTGAAAAAACTATTAATGTAAAACACAGTGAAGGTGTGTGTATTCTTAAAGATGTAATGTATGTAATAGCTAGTGATCGAATGCATCCTTCATTTGGTGCTAAAATGCAAGATGATGATATTCAAGATGAAACTACTGCAGCTGCCATTGAAAATTTAACAAATAATGCTATAAATGTTATCGCGGAAGGAATGAAGAAGTTTAAATTGACTATTATGTTTCGAACCTTAATAAGACTTCGAGAGTTTCTTTCTTCTTTCAAGTCACCATTACTAGTGGATGTTTCAAAATTTTTTCTTAAAATCATTTCAGATTTTAATAAAGATCAATTAGCAGAAATTTCAGAAGAATATCCAGATTTAAAGAAGGAACTTGAAAATGATATTAGGTGCGTTTCTCCTGAGTAAGGTTTTATATTTATTTAATTTATTTATTTTAAAATTTTTTAAATATTCATTTATGTATTAATTATTTTGCATATTTTTATGTTTGTTTTTTTACAATTGTTTTGCCTGTTATTTAAATTAATGCTTATTAACTATTTCTCTTTGTTTTTATTTCTGCATGTATAATTTTTATTATTTTGTTTAATTTAGTGTATATGGAAAAACGTCAGAATCCAGCAATTCCAATTCACATACAGAGCATGAAATTGTAGAAAAAAGTTTAACTGAAATAAAACAGAGTGGTTCCCCAAGAAAAAGGGCTGTGAACGCTACAGAATCACCTTTGAAAATCCAATTTACACCAAAATCCTCTACAAGTACTCCAACAAGAAATTCTAATGACAAACAATTAACTAGTGTACCAAGAATTGTTTTGCGCAGACTATCTACGTTAACTTATCCTGGTATAAAACAATGGTTAAGCCCTCCAAGGGAAAGCAGAAGTTCTCAAAGTTCTGACCCTGGACCATCTAGTAGTGGAATATCAGTTTCCTCATACAGTAGTACAACAGAAGAAATGACGACATCGTCATTTGATTTATCCGAACCTGAGATATGTAGTACTCCAAAACCAAAAAGAAAATTAGCTAAAATATCTAAGGAAACTGTTAATGTACAAAATTTTTACGGTACAAAAACGAATGATGGTTGTTGAATGTTAATAAAAATTGTTTTAAAATTTTTTGTCTTACTTTGGTATGATGATAATACAATGTGTGTAATTGTGTGAGATTGTTAATTGATAAGTTTAAAAATAGCTAACTTTTAAAATCTCATTAGAGTCATGAATCAAAAATGCTTTTATTTTTTTAAATAATCTATGTAAATATTAAAAAGTTAGCAATTTTTAAATGCTTTGTGATAGTAAATTTTTTATGTGAAATTTTGCACAAATATTTAATTGTATTTTCATTTAGCAAAGGAATTGTAAACACAATTACATCTAAAACTAAGGGTCATCCGAAAAATTAATCATCAATCATATACAACAAACCTACCTCTTAGTTTATTGTGAATTCTATGAGCTAATTGAGAAATAGTAAATGTCCGAGTTTCCAATTCTTTTTGTATATCTGTAATATTTCAATGTATAGAAGTTATAAAATTAAGTTTTCGTTATTGTAAGATCTTACCTCGATTTGTGTGCAAGAGTACATTACTCTGAATACTCTTTATTATGTTAATATTTTCTATCATCACATCTATCAAAACGCGAGTTTCTCCAGCCTAAAGATTAAATGAATTTAATTAATTTATTAAAAAATTAAATATGTATTTTATAAGATTAAAAGTATAATATATATGTATATAATATATTTAGTGTTTAAATAGAAATTATATATACTTATGCATAGAATGTAAATATAGTATAAGAAAATTCGTTAAACGGATGTATTTGACTTAGAAAAACTTTCGAGTTTTAAAAACTCTATAAAATTGTATTTCAAAGTCTTTTTTGTATATGTTGTAAGATATTAAATTCAGATTTAATCTGAATGCACCTACATCTTCAAGAAGTTCATTTAATCTTTTATTTTGCTTCATCTGCATTTGCACATTTCGAAAAAAGTTATTGCCCGTCGTAAGACTGCCTTTGCGAATCTAAAACACAAGAATGAAAATGCCAAAGCACGTTTCCGATTCAAAATGCAATGTAGACAAATAAGCAAAGATTTATACACAAAAATGAAACTTACTGCACACAAATCGGGGAAACGATCCCGCGTCATGATGTGAATATGTCGTTTCGCTATCCGACCGAGACTACGAATCGTCCCCCGCGCACCCGACAAACGAACAAGTTATCTTTCTTATCAGTGCACTGTTGATCGTTGATAAAAAAATGATCATTATTGGCCGACTGCCTGGGCGCGGGTGTTTCAACTTAATTTTCAATTAAATTCGCGTGGGAGCCGCTTGCGACTTGCGTACGCTTATCTACCGTGCGGCAGATGACTACTCTGCTCGAGCCGGCGAATTCAAACGACTGACACACTTTCGCGCGAGTGTGTCCCTAAAGCGTACCAATTCATTTGTGACGGCGAACGACGTTTTGCATCTGAAATGGAAAAGGAAACAACCACTTGTCTAGAAACAAGGACGAACTTAAGCATCTTACGTGCAACGCACTCGTCTTATATCGTTAATAAAGTGTATTTTTTGTATGACTCGCGAAAAATTATTCCTGACGGCCTGTGTTTTTGTCCAAGTTGTTCCTCGATTACGAACTGACGAATTTATGATGAAAAACTGTTGGTGCCTGCGCGCAAATGTGTTTAATGACTGCTAATGGAATGTAAGAGACCTGCGAAAGAGTATATTACGTGCAAGTGCAACTATTTATATTTTAGATTTAATTATTAAGATCAATAATTATTTGTTTGTGGCGTTAATTCTTTAACTTATTTCGATTGACTAACCGCACTGAATTTTTGTTAATTAAATTTTGTAATTTATGTTTTATGCTATAAAAAATTTATTTACATAATATTTTAATAGAACTTAAGTACAAAGAAGGACAAGGAAGTAAAATGCATGCTTGTGTTACTTTATCGAAATTCAAAATGTCGATGAGTATTTAAGCAGATCTGTGATATTTTGCAGAGCAAGTAATGTTGCATTTTATCTTTTATATTCAATAATGAAAAATATCTAACGAAAAAAAAATGGTTTGTGAATAAGAGAAGTTTAAATAAAAATATCTAGTTTTGTCAGCAGTTCATGTTATTTTATTATGCTCCTCCATAAACCTCCATGTATAATTTTAGCTCGATTTTCTTTTAACAATAACAAGATTTTATATAATACAATTGTAACGTCGGGAAGAGTTAATACGCTCGATAACAAATTTTTCGCCTAATGTAAAATAAATAGCTTACAGCTTTAGACGTTGAAATAAAAATTTACAAAAAAAAAAAAAAACAAATTCGAAGAAGACTACGCGAGTCACTTGAAGCTTCCTCGAAGATTAATGTGTCTCGCATTATCGCTTCGCGCAAAGATAACATTTTGGAACGCTCGATAAGGCAAATCAGTCAGTCTTATAGAATTTTTCGTATCTCTTGAGAATGATTTCGGCGCGGCTCTGCTTTCTCCTACGAGACTGCTGATTCGAAGTAAATAAATTAAAATCAACAATATTTATAAATATTAGTATACACGTATAAGCGTTATTTAATAGTGGACGTTTCTCCTTTAAAAACAGCATTCAAAGATTGCACTTGGTTGGTCGATTACTAAAATTCGCTAATATACGTAACAATAGATTCTACAACTTCTCTCACAGCTCGTCCTAGCAAGGAACGTTTTTATATTACAAAATAAAAATCTGTAGAGTAAGGATCCTCCGCGCATCTGTTTACTTCATAATATTTACATTCGGGAACACCTCTCGAAGATGGATGTGCTTGTCACATCGGTAAAGAACCACTCTAATTAAACATGAAATTAAAACTTTGTTCGCACTTGATTAACAACTAATGTATCGTCGAACCGCAACTCGCTAATGATTTACATAACGAAATAAAAATTCAAAAAAAAAAAAAAATGAGCACAACGGATATATAAGCTTTTTCGAATCGAGACGCGTTTGAAATGCTCCAGGTATCGGTAAGCAGCAGCAGCAGCAGCAGCGAGTCGGTACGGCGCTTCAGTTAGCAGAGAAGGGAAGAAGCGAAAGTCCTCCGATTAGGAGGGCGCAGTCCTCGACTTGATCTTGTCCTTGAGATAATTGGCAACCTGGCTCTGCGAGTGTCTAATAGCTGTCTGGAGCGGAGTGAGCCCTTCCTGATTGACTAACAGGGGATCCGCGCCCGCGCCGACCAGTTGCCGCGCGACCGTCATGTGACCCATTAGCGCCGCCGCGTGAAGAGCACTTTCTCCGTTCTAAAAATGTAAGAGACAGTTGTTTTTTTTTTTTGTTTTTTTTTTAAATCTGCGAAAAAGGCCAGACGGCTCGGGGGTATTTATAGGATCGGCTATTTTTGGACACTTTCATTGAGGTTTAAACATTGGTGGTAGGTATGCGTTTGGTGGATTGTAAGCGAGCGTCTGCATTTTTAATGATTGAACAAGTGAAAATGGAATTTTTTCATTAAAAAATTATATTATTCTTTTTATTATTTTTAAGTTAAAACTTTAAGTAATTAAATAAAAATCAAAAAAATGTTCAAAGTATCCACTAATTAGAAAGATAAACGAGGGAGTTAATAGCAGCACATTTCAAGGCTCGAATGAATAATGAATTTGACTTACGGGAAGAATTCCAAGATTTGGACGGTACTTAAGTAGTTCACCTATGACTGCAGTGTGGCCTTTGTGAGCGGCTTTGAAGAGAGGCGTTGCGCCATCCTAAAAGCAAGTAAAGCCGGTGTTTAATCTCGTTATCAAGATATATCTGCCTAGAAACTAGTACGAAAAAAGATCATCGCTCTCTAAAGCCGCGATTAGCTTTAAAATAGAGTCTTTCTGCTTTTAGCCTCCCAAGGTTAATCTTTTTGTTTTTCAGGCTTTTATATACTTTTAAATGTTTCGCTGTATCTTAATAAATTATCATTAAAAAGTCATCACGAGAATAATAAAAAAAAAAAAATAAATAAAACGAAGCTCATATTTCAGCAATTAAAAAACGAGTCTCTTCGCGCTTGTCGTATCAGAAAATCTAGATTCTCAGCAAGTCCGGTCATATAATATTGGAGGAAACTCGTGTCGGGAAAATCAATCGCTAAAAATAAGCCTGCTAGAGAGAGAGAGAGAGAGAGAGAGAGAGAGAGCAAGACCCACGTGTCTCTTGGAGTCGACTTTGGCGCCGGCTTTGAGGAGCCTCCTGACGACGTGATCGTGACCCATTTGCGCGGCGATCCAAAGAGGCGTCGCGCCGTCCGTCCTGGCCGCCTCCGCCTTAGCCCCGTAAGCCAGCAGCACCTCCAAAATCCGCACGTGGCCGTTCTGCGCCGCTATGAACAGCGCCGTCGCGCCGTCCTGCAATTATTAATGCTGACTCGTTAATTGCCGCATTTTTTAACGGGCGCGGATTGGTTTACTTTTTCGACGAATTAGTATGGGGAGGGCAGCGGTCAAGTACCGTCGCTAAATTGAGTCGCATTGATTTATTGGAAGTTTAGTTGTGCGTACGAGGAGTCTGATGATTTAATTTAAAGGTCAACTTAATTGATCTGTGAATTAATAACGCTCTTTTCATGAAAATATTTAGATTTAATCATTTGAATATATTTAGAATTTGTAAATAAAAAATTGTTTTTTGGGCAAAATGTTTCTTTCGTGCATAGCATAACGCGAAGGTTAATTATACAACAAAATGATGAGTCTTAACATAAATATTGAGAAGAGCTCGAAATTAGCATACAATTTGTCTAATTAATGTTTGCGCGCCTCTTGAATATCATTATCCGATGAAAATCAAATTATAATACAATGCATGTTTGGATAGCCTGGTTCGGAATTTAGAATGTTAGGAAAAATAAATACTCAGCTCGAGTACAGTTTCCGCGGCTGAATTTTAATATCGCGCAACTGTATAAGAACGTTCCACTTTCGGCTCGAGTGCTTAAAATTACAATCTCGAGTGCTTTTTCATACGGTACAAGTTGATTCGCGAGTACGCCCACCTGGTATTTATTTGAATAAATGAGCTAATTGACGCCAAAGGATAATGTGCACGCTTCGAGTATTACGAGTTAACGACGATTAGAAATTCATTTTCCGACGTCGAAACGACGCTAAAACATACTCCTTATTAGGCTCCCCCGCGTCTGTGCCGGCAAGATTTTCGATTTTTTCTCCGAGAAACTTCATACGCGAGCGGGAGCGGTCAGCGCTTAAATCGCTCTAACGAGACGCCGCTAATTACCAGCTCTCTACTCCTCATATTTAATATGCCTCGTAAATTGCAAGATCCTTTTAATTAGCCGTGATTACTTCCTACGAAGAAAAGTAGAGCCTAACAATGTTGCAAAACAAGATCGTAACCCTTATATGAATCCGTAATGCACTCCCGTTCATACCAGGCCCGTAAATCAGCAGCTCTGAAATCTCAACCGTCGCGCTTAACGTACCCAGGCGAAAAAGCATGAAATAATAGCCCAAGATCAGCCGGTTTCAGCCGCCGTTAACAGCCGACAATGGGCATCAAAAAGTCGTCGTCGCCGTCGTCGTCGCCGTTGCATCGCGAGGCAGCCGCGGCGGCACTTCCGCGAGCGGCGGGGCAACTAAGCACGGCGCGCTCCTCGCGCTCGCGTGATTCTAATTATAGCGCGGGGCACTGCGAGCTCGCGGGAGGAACTTCGACGGGCGGCACTTAACAGCACTCGAGCACGCCATCGAGGCGCGCGCGCGGCCCGTCCTGCCTGTCCGTACCTTCATGTGCGCGTTGACGTTGGCGCCGTGGCCGATGAGGCCCTCCACCACGTCCAGGTGCCCGTACTGGCACGCCACGAACAGAGGCGTCCCGCCGTCCTAAAGGGCATGCAAAACAGATCGACTCGTTAGAGCTGTTGATGGGTCTGCGCGCTGTCCCCGCGGAGCCGAGGAGGCCGGGGGGGAATGTCAATTCGGGAGGGGGACACGAATTGCAAAGTGCGTGGGTCGAGGAATTTTTTTCGCAAGTGGGTCAAGAACGAGTGCAACGGTGAATTATCGCGCCGATTTTCGCTAGCCGGAGCTCGCGTGCGGGCGATTCGCGTTCGGTGATTTTTCCTGCGTTTTCCGGTATTGGTTGCCTTGAGCGTTTCTCATCTGAAATGGTGTGGATGATAAGCTCATCGCGAGATAAAACACGATTACTTGTAGAAAGTAAAAATCTTTATTCTAATTAATTTATCATTACTTTTCGAAAAGCTCTACTTGTTCGCGAATTATTAACTTTTATGAAACTTTCTTTTCTTTAAGACGAGAGCCATGAAAGCGATTAAAGCATTGCGAGAAGTTTGTATTTCTTATTTTCTAAATTAGACTTTTACGGTTTTTAACGGGATAAAATAGTGATTTAATTGCCTAAAATAATGAAGAATTCAAGCAAATTTAAGGCAGAAATTAATAATTAAATCAATGATTTGCAATAAGAAAATAATAAACTTTTCAGCTATTTAAAATAGAGAAAATAAACTTACGATGCTGCAGGAGTCGATAGCAGCACCACTTTTAATCAGAACGTCGGCGATGTCCATGTAACCTCCTTGGGCGGCGAAAAATAGAGCTGTCGTGCCGGTCTATAAATTAAACATTTCCTTCAATATAATCAGTTTACTCGGCCGACAGGCGGCTTAAAAGAAACGAAGGAGGACGCGAAAAATTTTAGCTGCACAGGCGTGATGAGCAACGCTCCAAGTACTTCGTCTAATTGTTTTGATTCGCTTTTGAAAAATCGAGTCTTGGATATAATATCTTATCGCGAACGGAGCTTTGTAGTGCAAATTGTGATAGTGAAACCGTAATTGTTTTAAAATTAGAACTAATATTTGCCTGCTATTATCACACTCATTGAGCAACTTGGAACATTGAAGCGCTGCTATTTTATCATGTGGAGCAAATCATTTTTCTTTCTCTATTATAACGTCTATATATAAGTATTCGCTTAGACTCCGATTTCTTCCTGGATCATAAACCGAACAAGAGCCTCTAAAAATACTGTTGACTTCAGTGTTAAAACACTCGTATTTCAGGATTTAAAAGCAAAAAACCCACTCGAACCCTCCCAAAAGCCTGCATTATAAACACGCCAAAAACCGCGCCCAAAGTCCCCACCCGCACCGCCAGCGGCCGGTGCAAAGTTCTCCCGAATCTGCATCTGCTCCGTTTCGAAAGTGAAACCCGCGGCTTTTCCGCGTCTGCCCAGGCCCCCATAAACCGCGCGGCGGCGGCGTAAAATTTAATTGCGCAAAGTCTCTCTCTCTCTTTCTCTCTCGCGCGGCGAATAAAGAGTGCGCTAAATTTCGGAATTCGCGCGAGAGGCCATTATACATACAGTCGGGCGCAAATCGTCTTTTTGCGCATGCATATGCAGGCGTGTATATATACACAAAGAAAGAACCGGCGGCGAGGTCGGCGACCTATCTCTCTCTCTCTCTCTCTCTCTCCGGCTGTTGTAACCCACGAACACCACGCAACCGGTCCCCGGCACGTGTAAGAACGTGATCCCGCGAGCTGCACCGATGCCGAGAGAGCTGCAGTTCGATGTGTTCCAATGCACTTTCGCTCGCGGGCGCAATGGAAAAGTCACCGCCGCCGCCGATCGTCTAATTGCGCGAGCAGTCGGGGAATATATTATATCGAGAGCGCGCGGCTGCTTAGTTTTGCAAATGCCGCGATTGGATAATGGCGGAGGAGTTGCAATCGCCGTAATGAGGCAAAAATCGTTTGCGTCATCAGCGGGCAATTTTCGGAGATTGCGCGGGTGATTTGGAAAATGTCGGCGGTAGCGCTGCGCCGAAATGCGCGGAAAATCGCCGACTCGATGCAAATGGAATCTGGATCGGCGAGGCGAATTCGAATTCGCCGTCGAGCCGCTCGTTTTTCCGAGCGCGAGACCGGAATCGGTCGTTTCGATATTTTATGTACGTCCCTCGCAGCCTGCCGGATAAGCGCGGGGCAACAAGCTTCGGATTTTATACGTACGCGAAACTGATGATAAGAATTGCGCGCAGGTCAATTGCGACTTTCTCTCCGGAAAGGCAATCCTTTTAAATAATACTCGTTCTCGGTTTACATAAACAAACGGGAGATCTGACGTAATCGCGCACTAATTTTCACATCAAGTTCCGCGAAGGCGATTTTGCCTACTTACAAGCAATCATGGTGTCTATATCGTTTTTTCGTAAATTTGGACATTTTTATGATTCACGAGTTCTTTACGGCGATTACGAGGCTGGAAATTTTTTTAATCTCCCTCCTATTCAGCGGGGTACATTTTCCAAATTACAAAATAAACACTCGAATCAAATGTAAAAAAAAAAAGGAACAGAAAAAACAAACCCGTCTCAAAATTAGAAACGTCTCCATTAAGTTTCCCCGTCTGAAAAAGAGCGCGACTTTACACAAAACGAAGCAGCAAAAAGCAGCGATTAATCAAGTGAACTTCTTCGAGCAGACGCCGGCTTTGTAAATACCTCGGCACTTAAGGCACCTGCTACTCGGCGGCTCTTTTCCCGCGGCGGCGGCCTTTTTTTCCCGGATCGTCCCGTAATCGAAGCTCCTTCTCGCGTCTCGTCTCACCACTCTCTCTCTCTCTCTCTCTGCCGAGAGAGCAAGAGAGCGAGAGAGTCCGCTGCAGTCGCGTACGAGGTTACACGCTCCGCGGACCGCGTCAGGCTGCGCGGCCGGGGACACAATACCTATCCATTACGACGAGATACCGCGGAGATTCTAGAGTCGCCGAAAGCCCTAATGTTCTGCATCGGCGGACGAGCTCCGAGCCGAGAGGTTCCCTCTGGAGCGGAGAGAAGGAAGAGGAAACGGACGGGGGAAGGGAACGGGCCGCGGCGCGCGCTCGACGGCGAGATTCATGCCTTTCGGAAATGGATTGCGGTGCGCCGTGTACTGTTATGATTGATTCCTCGTCGCCGGATTGCGCTTTGCATGAGCGCTGCACCGCCGCCGCCACTGTTTAATCTCGGGCGATTCGCCTTTGGGATGTATAATTATTTTCTGTACGTTTCCGACGGCTCGATGAATTATGCACATTAAATCGTACATGCCGGTTATTCAAAATGGAAATTTAATTTTTAGGCTTGGAATTTTTAGAAGGAGCTGAATGTAAAAATCCGGTTTCTTATTGGGCAATTCTTTCTTTTTTAATAGTTTAAAAAAACTTGATCATTTTACATTGAAAAAGATCAGAAGATTCTACATTTTAAAATTTATTTATAAATACGGTTTTAACGGGCAGAGGTAGAAAGCATATATTGACAAGAATATTTTTGATTCAAAATCAAAATTATACACTGAAAAAAAAATGACTATATTTAAGAAAATCTGGTCGTAAGCCAACCTGTTTTCTACATTTAAGAAAATATTTACTTATATCTAGTAATTATGTATTACATCTAGTGTATTTATATTAATGTAAGCAAACATTTTCTTACATGTAGAAAGTAGGTTGACTTACGACCAGATTTTCTTAAATATAGTAATTTCTTTTTTCAGCGTACTAAAAAATATAGTCAACGGTCATTGATAAATTTATTAATACTGAGAATAAGATTTTCAGGAATTATTTACTAATTAGCACCAAGTAGCTGGCCGCTTATGCAATTACGCCTTATCAACTTGCATTTTACAGATCGAATCGCCACACGATTGCGAGATAAACGCACAAGTTATTTTTAGAGTCTTAGACGAGCCAGCCGATAGCAGCTCGATCATTAAAAACTCGAAACGTTCTCCCCGTCGCCAGGCGCGCAGCCGCCTTGTACTCTACAACAGTGACTCGGCGAATCCTGCGATATTCCAGAAGCCGCCGTCGTTTGTCCAACGTCTTACTGCGGGCCCCCGTAAAAAAAAGCCGCCGGGAAACGACTCCTTCGACAGCTTAGTTTACGAGGTACAAGTGCTACTCGACGCGTCCAGTCGAATAAGTGGCTACGTCGCCGCCGAGCTCGGGAGCGCAGTTCTCGCCGATTATGAATACGGTGCGTGACACGCCGCGGCCTTCGGCGCAATTACTTCTCACGATAGTAGGCCGCTAATTATGCGCCTTGTTTAATAATGGTACGCACGTCTTATAAACAATCAAATCGCCCGCTGGGATCGGGGTCCAGGACGGTGTTAAGTGGCTCTGGGAGTGCGTAGGAGGTAGGTTTTATGGTGCCCGCCGAGTGTCGAGTGGCAGTTGATAATGCATCGGTAATTGAATAAAATGACGGCTGGATTTGCGCGATTTTTACGAAAGATAAGTTATTTTCTTTCCGTACAGGCAATGATTATTCAATTATCTTATTAGCATAAATTATCGAGGAAAGTAATGGTAATAGGAAACTAATGACTAATTATTGACTAAAAGACCACCGATAAACTCGACACTCTTATACAAAGCTTCGTAATTGGCCGCAATCGTCGCCAAAAGTGTTAATTAAGCTTTTCCACTCGCTTTCCCACACTTCTCTCCAATTTTCAATACACCGTAAATCCTCCAGTCCTCCATCCGAATCTCAAGTTTCCCATAAATTTCGAGTCGCCCGATAAGAAAAAAAGAGAAGAAAAAGTTCAACAGGTGTAACCGCACCCGCCGATCGAAGCTCGCCGCCCGATCTCAGTCACGAGAGCCCTCAGCGCCGAGCCCGCATTCGCTTCTACGGCCAAGGCTCGCGGAGCACGCACGAGAAGCGGCGCGCCGACGTGCAGAGCGCTCGAGGCCCGCCGCGCGCGCGCACTCCTTGCGCAATCGCGCCTCTCTTACGCGCGCTTCGGCGATTACGTAAAATATCAGCCGAGCGATCGCGGGAGGTCAACCAGCGCCGCTCTCCCGCGAGCGCGGGCCTTTCGGCGGCTGCCTCGCGTATCCGAACGCCGGATTTCGGGTCCATCGGTCCTTTCGCGATCGCCGCTCGTTTATTCATCCCCGTTATCGGGCCGATTCGACGGGCGAGAGGGCGTTGCTTGTACACCGTCGCGCTCGCGACAATGGGAGAAGCCGAGCGCTTTGTCGCGGGGATAATGGGGAGAGTTCGGATGTTTGTTTTTTCGGTTGAATTGTTCTTCCGAGACGCGCCGCCGCTTTGTCATTCAAATTGCTGCTTTTCGGAGCGGAGCTTTTGCGGTTTGTTATTCTTCCACGGGGCTTTGAGGATTCGTCGAGGCAATGGTGCTCGACGAATTTTCCAATAGATAACGAGTATTTGAGATAGTATTCACGTTCTGTATACGGATTGATTTTGAAAAGGCGTGCGAACGGCGAGTAAAGAATAGTATTTGTGAAAGCAGACATTAAAACCGAACGGCATCGTCCGAAATGTTTTCAAGTATCTTCCTCGCGTATATTTTGTACGTAAAAAGGAGAATAAAAAGAAGTTTACGCGAAGCTTTTAAACCCCCCCCCCCCCCACTTAAATTGAGGAAACGCGCGCAGTCACGTCCCATAACGCACCGAAGGAAACAAGACCGGCACTTATTTAGAAAAGCCGCGCAATCAGGATCGTCTTAAAAATCGCTTTACAACAATTTTAAAACAAACCGCACGGCGTCCGCAATTTACTGTCTCCCCAAAATACCGCGGCGAACGACTTTCCGAGAAAAAACGAGTTCCGCACTTACTCAATCCGTAGGCGCTCGCAAAGCGGCTAAAGACTGCGTCTCTCGCGGCGAAAAGCGGCTCTCGACGAGCGCGACCGGAAATCCCGGCCCGCCTCCCGGCGCGCGGCCGGCCCGTAAATTCGTCAAGCAGCCCACACGGGCGAATTTCACGCGCGTCGTCCGGCTTCCCGCATACAATAAAATCGCGCGCGCAATAAAGCGCCTCGCGGATTTCCCGACAACAATGGCCCGGCCCGCACGCCCTCTCCTCGGCCCACGAGAGCGCGCGAAGGGCCGCTCGTCGGCGGCCACGAGTTCCTTTGTGCCGCGCGGCGGCGCGTTTAGTCACGTTTCGATCCCGCGTGACGCGCGCGAGTGTGATGCACGACAGGCGGCGGCGGGTAACGAGCCCCGATGCCCCCCAAGGTCGTTACTCCTTCCGGCGGCTTTCTTTTCTCTCCCGAGGAGGCGACGAACGTGTGTATGTATTGCACGAGCGCGTAGGCGGCTCGGAAGTGCCTCTTGCGGGATGACGACAGCGGCTGCAGCTTTTTCCCGGACAGGAGCAATTGTGCGAACTGGCGGAGGAGGCGCGTTTTTGTATCGTTGACGGGATTGAGATTTTCCGGGAGTCTGCTCGCGAGGCTTTCTGCGGAGTCGGACGCGGTGGCCGAGGCGGCTTTTGACGGGAGCTCCGGGAGCGTTGCTGCAGAGCCGACGGAATTTAAGTACACTTGGAACTGAATAATCACGCGATGTGATAGAATTGTAATAGTGGGAGATGAAGAACTTTAATATGCCCGTAATTATGCAGCCAGGATAATAATATCAAAGTTGTGTATACGTAATACGCTGCTTAGTCTCCGGTGTACTGTACGTACAAGTCTTACTTTTATATTTACAAGAACTTCAAGCAACTGTCTAAGGCTGTTAACCCAAATTATCGCAAGAAATTAATCACGCCGATCGAGAAATAAATAAAGTGAAAGTCGCGTTCGCGTCTTTTCAATCGAGCGGCTCTATATCTTTCATTCCTCATTATTGAAACCTGCCCTTCCAATTTGCTCCTCAATGCCAAGGAAATGCTCCCCCCAGTCGCCGTGGATGAACAGCGGTGCCGTTGACACGCCGCAAGAAAGGGAATACTTATGCACGTATACAAGCGATATCGATCGCCATAGCGCAGCGTGCACCGCGCCGACACTCGCGAAGCAGGAAAACTAGCGTGATGCAAGCCTTTACAGGCGCCTACGCGAAGATTATATTAACCTTTTGCTATCCCCCCGCCCTCTCTTATCGCCCTTGTTAAATTCACTCTCGCGAGTACGGCCGCGCCAAAGCGAGCTAATTTCACGCTTTCCGAGCCGCGAGCAAATAACTCAGCGCGGGCAAAAGAGGAATATCCCGCGCGCCTCGTGATCGATAGCGGCGCGTGCGTCGTTCTCAAATAATAATAACACCAATGCAGCCTTGCGCCGCGACTTACCACTCGCTTGGCATTGGGCTCCGCTCCCTGCTGCAGCAGCTCGATTACGGCGTCGACGTGACCTCCGGCCGCTGCCAAAATCAGCGGCGTCGTGCCGTCCTGGGACAAAAAGCAGAGAGCGGCGACAGCCGTCAATTGCCGCGTGTCCTCCCGCGTTGACGCGGAGGCCTACCAGCCGGCTCTCTTCTCGGGCCGAAAACGAGTTTTCGGCGGAATTCTCTTTTCTGGGTCACGGCGCGGTTTTGGAGTCTGATGTAATTTTTGCGGATCGACGATGTTCGCGGAATTTCGCGTCCGATGGAAACGTTCGGGCGCCGCTGGCTGATGTAAGACGTGTCAAAGCAGATCAATGTCAAGCTTCTAATGCTTCTATTTCCGTTTATCTAGGCTGCCTCTTATCACGTTTTTATATCGCTTGAGAGACGTTCAATTTACATAAATTAATTTATTTTCAATATTACAATTTCAATGCTTGACATTGCTCTTCAGCCCTAGAAATCAGACACAAGCGAAAAACGATGCTTCTCACGAGAATACTAACTTAAAAATACATTTATTTGCTACGACACGCGCACCGAAAAACAATCATTTCTTTTGCATTACAAAAGCGTCCATTAACCGGACAGTCCCCTCGGCGGGCATCAATTAAAATTTTAATAAAAAACAGCTAATCGACGGCCGTCCTTTTACGGACATTCCAGCGGCAAAAAAGTCCCTCGAACAACAACGCAACGGGGGATCCGGCGCGTCGACGGGGCCGAATCGCCCCTGCCCCCGATGACGGCGACGCGGCGAAGCAGCCGTCGCTCTCCCGCACGTCCGACCCGCGCGCGCCAGTGCGATCTTGTCGCGGCTAATTGAACCTTGCATACACGACGTGCACGCGCCGGCGGTCGTTGCGCAACGCCTCGCGAAACGGCCGCCCTGTTTTTGCGGAACAAATTAAGAGCGCGGCGGCGGCGACTGACCTTGTCCTTGCAGTCGACGTGGACGCGACCCGAGTCCAGCAGGACCCGCAGCCGCTTGACGTCGCCCTCCGCCGAGGCGAAGTGCAGCTCCACGTCCCACGGCGACTCTTTCTGGAACAGTGATTGATTGAGCGGTGAGCGATGATGAGCTTGTTAGGGACCGGGGGGGGGGGGGGGGATTCGTTCGTTACCGGCAGTGTTTTAGAGGCGACGAGGGGTTAATAGATGCTTTGCTGAATTAAGATTTGAATTTAGCCTTATTTGGTTGCATTAGATTGAGTGCGCTCTCTAATCGAATTGGTATAAACTTAGTTTCATTTATTTTTTATGATTACGATTTTCAATATATGCCTGTGATAAGGTTTAATAGCAGTGTGGATAATACGTAGATCTATGCATTTTCTATTTATGTAACTGAGGATTAGACTGGAAAAAATGTATGATGGACGCATTTAATTATACAGTTTAAAAATATAATTATACTTTACTTTAAAAGTAATCAAGTATTTTACGGTTAAAAATTGAAATACAAATTATTATTATATAAGATAATAAATCCATAAAGGATCACATCAAGATAAATTAACGTATCATTTTAAATTACGATCGCTCTTATAAAAGTTTAACGGAAAATAGTTTTAGACTCGGAGCACGTTCGCTTTTTTGTGACATCAACAAAAAAATTAAGGAAGTTATCGTGCGCAAGAAATAGCGTGGATATATCAGACGATAAAGTTAATGCATACACTTTTTACGAAGCGGCGAGTGAACGGTTTAATCTACTTAAAACTACTTTCTACGACGTCTGTCGGTCTTCTAAATTTCTTCACTCTTCTCTTTTTTCATAGTTTAGAGATAAAAATGAAAATTCAAATGTTTGTTTACAAATTTTTTAATATTTTATTTTGATTAAAAGCTTAAAATGGAAATTAAAGAAATTTCATACTCAATAATAGCACTGATAACGATAAAAATATAAACAACGTTTTTTAACTTTTTGCTACAATAAAATAAAGTTAGGGAAGTGTTCTGGTTATTTGTTCGCTCTTTGTATTGTAATGATTAATGAAAACGTCACTTATTTATTCAACTCGGTTATAAAGATTCAGGTACACCTGATATAATAGATAGGGTCTTATCTAATTCTGAAAATATTTGGCATTCTGACTCTTAAGAGCGTTAAAGTGACATATCCTGGAATACTTTTATCTCCAAATAAACTCTTTTATTTACGTCTTAATTACGTCCAAACACCGCGAGCAACAAACACAGAAAATTGCGCAAGCACAAAAACGTTACCGCTTTAGTTCCGCTAAGCAAAGCGATCATTTTCAAAATTAGATTACACGACCATCTTGAATAATTCATCTAACGCGCCTACAAATAAACGTAAAAGAGCCTTGAAGTCTGAAATTTATTGTTCCAGCTCGCGCGTTAAAACAATAAATCCGCGAAAAAAAACTACGTTTACAGCGGCACGACGGAGGTGCGATATTAAAAAAAAGAAAAGAAAGATACATTTTCCGAAGAATTCGAATAAAAAGCCCGTAACGGTAATCTCCCCGGCAGCAGCCTCCTCTCGGTGTACGCAACGTAATGCACGGCAGAGCGATCGCCTGGAATTCGACATCGGGCAATTAATCCGAACACCGCTGCAGGACCCACTTGCCGACCGTCTCTCTCTCTCTCTCTCTCTCTCTCTCGAGGGATGTTTTCGCAAATATACGAGACCGCAGCGCGAGGAGAGAGACAGCCTTTTTTTGCTGCGAGGCGCGCGCCGATATTTAATGCCTCCTCTTCTCGAGACCGCGACGAAAACTTGTTAGCATTTTCCGCGATTAAGCCATGGAAAATAGTCCTGCGGAAGTGGAACGCCGAGGGAGGAGAAACTTCTGCGGAGCAGCGAAGTTTATATATCGGAACCTAATTCTTAATCGAATCGTGACCTGCTTTCGGATATTTTCAGCGGATTCATGAATGAAAATTCTCTGAATGTGGAAAATTGGTCAATTATTCATGTACAGTTATAAGCGAATTATAATGTTTACTCCGCAATAATTGTTTTACATTTGAAATAATCATTGTGGAATCATTGAATCTTTTAAAATGCATTATCTTCTAAAATGTAAGCAAACACTGGTTTAAATGAGTTACCGTAAAAAGTTAAACTTTTACGCACCTCTTCGTAGACGTAAAACTAATTGTAACGGCTTGAAGCCAGTAATAAAGCTATTATGATAATTATGTCTATAGGCCTACAAGCATTAGAGGTCTCCCGCCTCCTCGACAAAAACGATTACAAAAAAAAAGTTTTACTACTAATGGATGCACCCGAAGAAAAATACACCTGCAAGAACAGTCGTCCGCTTTGCATAACAAAAAAAATTGAATTACGCTCCCAGCGGACAAAGTAATCCAGTAAAAAGTGCACAATACATATGGCAACTAAGCCTGTCAAACGTGGCAAACGACTTCCCGTCCTTTTCTAGCTCAGTCCATTTCGAAATCTCGCGAAATTTCCTCCGCCGGCCGCTCCAGCATTCCACCCACCGAAATCCAAAAAGCTCCCTTCATCGATCACGCCCGAATGCAGGGCGAGAGGAGCGCAAAAAAGCGCAGACGTCCGCCAAGTAGTAGCAGACGAGCTCGGCGCGGCCAAGGCTGTCGGTGCGCCTCTCGCAGCGTAAACAAACACTCGAAGGGACGGCCTTCCGGCTCCACTCACCTTCATTGACATCTCAGGCGCTGGGACGTCCGCTCGGGACCAACACGTGTCCAAGTCCGCCGAGTCGCGGAGCATCTGCTGCCCGCCTCCCTCCTCCGCGTCTCACAGGACCACCGAGGCGGCTGCGAGCATCCCGTCCCTACGCGCCTCGCGGAAGCGGCTCCCGCTCGGGGCGGCGATTCATGCCCTCCTCCGTCCTCGAGTGATGGGCCGTTCTCGGCGCGGCGCGACGCGTTCGCCTGCTGGCTCGCTGCAACTGACGCCGGGAGGGAACCTGCCGGCCGAGTGAGCCGCTGCCACCGCGCGCTGTGTCTGCTTTTCGCTCGAGCGGATCCGCGAGCGCCGCCGACGGGGGGCACGTTAGATGGCAGCAGAGGACGAGCGGCGTGCAGCTCGACGACGCGTCGCTGCAGCGGGAAAAGCTCCGCTGATAATAGGCTGCCGTTGTCGGCAAGCTCGATTGCTCGACGGGGGCCGGTTGTTGCGGGTGAAGGCTGCGAGGGGAGGTCGTTCTTTGCACGTCGTGGGAACGGGATTAATGAAAATTTTCATTTTTTATGCTTTTGTGCTGGGGATCCGGATGATCTTTGTATCTTTGAGACGTAAAGGTGCGATTAAACCGCATCCGTTTGGTATAATGCGCAAGCTGGAAAAGTTAGGCTTTATTTTAGTCAATTTTTAGAAAATCGGGATTGTTAGCTTAAACACGTATAGCTTCGAAGCGAAGATCATTTTGGAGCACTCGCTCTAATTTGTTTTATAGAAAAAGGCGAGATCAAACTCGATCGATTGAAAAAACTAACGCTCGAAACCTTCGTTTCTGCAGCACAAATTTGTATATAAATGTGTAGAATTTTTTTGTTTTAAATCTTAATTTTGTTGTAACTTTTAAACATTGAAAAGTTTTTCAGTTAATTTATTTCCAATCAATAATTGATAGATTTTTTTAAATTGAACAGCTGATTTTCTAAGAATTAACTAATATAATATGGTATGTAATTGTATAGCTTAAACTTTTAAAATCTTGAGAGTTAGATTGAACTACGCACGCGGCTTTATTCATATTTTTATACACTGAGAAAAATTTTTTTTAATAATTAAGATTTTTTTTTTAAAAATTACTATTTTAATGGTACTTGTGGGAC
>JAWWEM010000010.1:1710119-1727357 GCA_035582935.1 Ormyrus thymus
GGACTTCCCAGAAATTGGAAATGCTTCCCAGAAAATGCTGGCCGTCCCCAAAAAGTCCCAGAAAAAGCTCTAAAACAAATATATATGTATATATGTAAATAATAATTAAATAATAATTAATTTAAAGTAAATAATAATTAATTTACATATATATATATGTAAATAATAATTAAAATAAATATTAATAAATCTGGAAAAACATCATCTTTGTAAAATTTAACGACTTTAACCGATTCAATTGAAAAAAGCATCAAAAAAATATTTATTGCTTGTGCTAAAAATATAAAAAAATCTTATTTAATAGATAATTTTCATTTTTAAATTGTTCATAAAAATTTTACAGCAAGTTACAAAAAATTTATATAAATCATTTTTAATTGTTTAGTAATTATTCCCATAGAATCGATTATTAGCTTTATGAAGAATTCATTCCATAATTTGTTTAAACAAAAATTAATTTATTTTAATATTAGTTTTCGTCTGTAATATAATTTTTTAAATAAGGTTTTTAAAACGGTCACAAGACTAACCAATCAAATGAAAATATCAATTGAAAATATGACGATTGGCGATTTTCATTTAATTGGTTTGTCTCGTGACCGCTTTAAAAAATTATTTAAAAAATTTATTTAAAAAATTTATTTAAACAATTTATTTAAACAATTTTTTTAAAAGATATGTAGCCTATGTTAGTCAATATGTGTCAGAATATATTTGTAAAAATTTGGAGTATATCAATTCAGTAGTTTTCCGGTTAGGTAGTCTCGAGAAATAGGTTTCCTCTATTGTAGGAACCACCACTAAAAAAAATTATCGGAAATTAAAAAACAAATTAACTTTTTTTACTTAAGTTAACTTATTACTTTGAAACAAAAAGAACGCCCCCGGGTGGGCTCGAACCACCAACCTTTCGGTTAACAGCCGAACGCGCTAGCCCATTGCGCCACGGAGGCTTCGGCCATTCTCTCTTCAATGTACATCTTCAATGTATTACGTTTTATAGCACTTTACCATTGACAAAGCTTTCTATATTCGCCGTTAATTTAATTTAAAAAACCCCTCTTGTATTGATTTTGGTCTACATAATTTTTTTTTATTGATTTTATTCTAATTAAATTATGGTTTATTTATTATATTTTGTATTGTATGAGTTTGGTCTACATAATTTTTTCTATTGATTTTTATCTTATTAAATTATAATTTATTTATAATATTTTGTGTTATGCAATAATTTTGATTTTTGAAAGTAATTGTGCGATAAATCTTTGAGGGGCACATTTTTCTATTGAACAAATTTTCAAAATCATAGGTGATATAAGGGTTTTTGGGGATTGCTAATTACGATTCTGATGATAGAATTGAAAAATTTAACATGGCGGACCCAATATGTCGACTATTTTTTTCAAAGCTCGATTTTTCAAAAATTCAAACATTTTTTTTAAAAAATCTAGCCTGCTGAAAAATCTGGATTCATTTAAGAACAGCCGAATTTATTCTGAAGAAAAAGACTTTTTTTTTTGTTTGAATCGTTTATAAATAAACAAATTTACACTTTTTTCCATAAGTTTCTTATATCATGTACCTTCAAGAATCTAAAATCTTACAAGTAAAGGTATTGCAAAATACAACGGAACTAATGAAAAAACTAGAGAAAAAAAGGTGCTGCACATGTGTACCACCCCTCAAAGAGTAAAAGAATTATTGGTAAAAATATCAATTTCAAAATAATTTTAGTGAATTTTTTGTAATTTTTTTTTACATTTAACGTATAAGCTAGGGTTTGCCTGCATTCCCTTCCTATCAAGTCCAGATGCAGACCCAGGTCGTAATGCAATTAAATCAAAGTACGTTATTGATTGTAAAAATATTTTTAAAACTTATTTTTTTTTTTTTAATGTTTGAATTTTTAAACCGATTAATGAATTGTCGAATCTAATTCTGACGTGTAGGTAGAGGTTAAGTAAAAATTTGTTTATAATTTAGTATTCGATAAGATAAAAATACCGTCTAACAGTTTTACTAAGATTATGCCCAATTAAGTATGTCCGTTAAGGGTGTGACGGTTCAAAACTAGAGTATAAAATATCAGTCCCACTCGACAGGATTGCATCGAAGAAAACTCTTTTACAGGGGCTAAAGCTTTAAGCGGAAGTTGTAATTGATCAACTTGGAATTTTGTTTAGAAGGCCAAATATTAAAAGGTACAGATTAAATCAATAAGCAATGTAAAGAAACAATTATAAGACATTTACGATGATTCAATTTGTAGCAGTTTGAAAAATAAAATTTTTTTAAGTGTCAATAATATAAGTTTTAATTGGAGTATGGTTTGTGAAGTAGTACATAAATTTTCATTTTTATTTAATAATAAAACAATTACTTTATGAATTAAGAAGTAAAAAATTAAACCTGACTACAAGATGCATATATCTAAATTTATTTTCAAGTGTTTTTAGGAATATATTAAAAAATTGTAAAAATTAATGAATTTCTTAACTTTAATAGTACATTATGATACGGACGTGGAAGGTAATTATTTGTGAGTGAGAAAAGCCGCATGCGGTAAAAATTACCTTACACACTAGTGTCATATAGTATTTTATACCACGAGAACTTAAAAATCATGTAAAAGTTGGGATTTTAAAAATAATTATTTTAATTATTTCCTCGGCTTCGCCTCGGGCAATCACTCCGTCGGACTTTCGTCCCTAGATGTGTAATATACTATTAACACGGTTTCTAGCCGATCAAATCATTAATAAAAATCACCAAACAGCACATTTTATTTAATATTAAGGGATATCATTTCTATGTTACCACTCTGGTTGGTGGTCTATCCAGAGAGTCCCCTTTCTATACAAGTCTTTCTATAGAAGTCTATTTTTTTTTTTTTTGTTTTTTGTAGTGATCTCTATGAAAAAGCATAGTGCCAAGTTAAAATTGTAAAAAATGTCAAAGAAAAATTTTATGTTCAATTTTTTTTTTTATGAAACCGTTCTTTAATACGCATTGAAAGATAAAGTAAAATTATTAAGTAATAATTATGAAGTAATACTATTGCATTTGTTTTAAAAAATAAATAAAGATTTAAAATGCAAATCACGAGATTGCATAACATTTCTCTCAAAAAAGTTATTAAAATAGCAATTTAAGAAAACGTAAATGTGTTCTGGCTTTCTTATCGAACGACTGGCAACAGCAAAATCCGACTCTTGCGTAGCGTTAAAGAACGGAAGCTCATGATTATCGCTTCTCTGCTCGCTCAAACAAATAACTAAATAACGCGGATGTCTGCGCGCGGAATTTTAAACGGCAAGGGGAAGCCCGAGACAACGTCGTGCAGACGCCGGCAGCGTGTGACTCACTGATCGTCAAAGCACGTGCGATATCTCGCGTCGCGCAATTCTTAGTGACTCTGAGGCGGAAGGCGCGATTTATCGCAGACGCGCGCCCGATTAGAAACGACGTACTTAATTAGCGCGCCGCTTCCACTTATACATGCACAGCTCTTCGTCTTTCCTTCTTCCTGGCAGAGTCACGTATTTTTCTGCAGTAAACGCACAGTGCAGAGGATTAGACACTCGAAGTAATTGAAGGGCAGCCTTTTGTTGGTATCAGAAATGTTGGAGAAGTTATTCTTCAAATATGTACATTGAAAACTAAAATTTTTGTACTTCTTCTTTGTAGTTGTTCTTTGAAGGAATAGATGCTGATAATGCAAGTCAGTGTGATTAATAAGCATGAAGAAAAATATAACAATTCAATTTTTTTTTTAAATTCATGCATGTTTATATCAATAAGCGTGCCCAATTAATACTTTAAGTGCTTAAAGGATTTTTAGAATTGTCATACTAAGATTTACTCACCCATAACTTAAATCCTTTTTAACCAAAAATTTTAAACGGAAAAAACTTCGAATGCAAGATATTCAAAATTTATATTTTCAATAGTTTTTATTGAAACCAAATGTTGTTACAGGACAAAAACATGCTATTTAATTATGATTATTTCTCAAGATATTAACGCATCTATTTCTTTATGCAATTTTATCTTCTAAATTACAGTTATTCGTATTCTTAAAAAAAATTTTGCTTTCTAATAAAAACTGAAATTAACTTTACTTTACGAAGTAGACAAATTGAATTCAAATGCGATGATTAAGATTGTATCATCGAAGTGTTACAAAGCTTTTATGCAATGTCAAGTCATACGTGACTTATAATTTGCTTAATGCACGTAAGCCATTATTGATAAATTAGCCATCATTAATGCAAGTTAATTAAAGCTGCAGTTAAGCGAATTTCAATTTTAGAGGTCAAGGTTTTCGAAAATTACATTATTTCTTAATCACTCAAGTCAAACTACTTATATATAAGAAATTTTACTACATTCATAATTTATTCTCATTTATTAAAATTGTAAAATATCAATTTTTTAAAATAAAATTTATTTATATAAATTGACCTTGAGTAATATTTTTATAAATTTTTCGAAAAGATAACGAATCCATTTAGAAAAAAACTTTCTAAGGAATTGATATCATTGATTTTTTCTAAAAATTTCTTAGTTTATCTACTTTCTTACGTTAACGATATTAATATATTTTCAGATATAAATGCAATGTATAAACTACAGCAATCTATATATTTTTTTATCTGATTTACTTTTTTCTATTGTTTCACATGCAAATCTGTATAGTAAATACATTCACATAATTACTATAAATAATTTTATCTTTCATTTTGTTCTAAAAAGTATTATATATATGTAACTTTCAAGAAATTGACTATTCTAAATAATTATTTGTGTAACATTTTGTTAAATTTGGAGTTTGAGAACTAATAGGATATCTAAGTTATTAGGTTTCATATTTCTGTTTATTAATGGAATACTTATAATGAAGAAAAGATGTATACTTATAGATTGTAGAAAATATAAAGTATAACACCCTGAATTAAGTCTTCGATAAGCACGATGCTTTTTCTTCTCGAAACAAAATATTTTTCGTATATATATTCATTCATATATATACCATTGCTACAAGTGTTGGCGAGTTGGCAGAGTAAAAACATCGGTGGTAATATCAATAATAATTATTATTATTGTAACGATGATGATAGCAATAATACAAATAATAATAGAATAATATAATAATAATAGCGGTACTGTCACTAACGATAATAATAATAATAATAATTATCAGTAGTAGGGCTAAAGGGAAAATTGCTACTCAGTACGTTGCAGGACATTGTAGAGGGAAGGAAGATGGAGGAAAAGTTCGAGGATGGGGTGTATAAAGAAAGTTACAATGGGGATCCATTTTTTTGGGTGTGAGGTGTGAAATCGTCATGTTGGTGCTGTGAATAATTCTAGTGTTATACGAAAAATAAGGGACCGGGATTGTTTTAGGCAGGAGAAAACTAATACGATTAAGAATGGATCGGATAAACCGAACGTCCCATGCGAACGCAATCATTTAGCGTCCGCCGGGACGAACGTTTTTTGTATACGACGACGCCCGAGAGCGTTGCGAGTTTCAGGGCAATCGGAGCAACCACGCGCTCCAATGTAGATTACAAACGTTTTCAACGATGCTCTTACAGATTTACAAATGTTATAAACAGCCATTGCTGAGGCCCTTAGAAAAGAAAAGAGCGCCTGATCGGTCCAATCCGACGAATCTCGCCACGCCCTCTACCGGGTGCCGTCTCGCGAAATTCGTAGCGCGCTGGGAATTAATAACGTGTGTGTGACAGACCCTGCGTGACAATTACCGAGCGTTGTATTCAACTTCTCGCCCCCCTTTTTCTTTCTCTCTCTCTTTAATCTTCGCGTTTTACAATCTCGTCGTGTTTTCTTCTAAAAATTTAAACGCATCGTCGTATCCAGTCGTTCACAGTTTACATTCGCTCTCGCTCGACATACCATTCTCGCAGTCATGCTCTCTTATAATGTTTAGCTCTCGCTCTCATTCAGTTCCTCAGACGCAGTTTTCTCGAAAGTGGAATTACGGCATTGATTCATTTTGCGAGCCTCCGCGGGAGGTTGCCGGCTATTTAAGAGGAGGGTGCTGGCTTCGCTGCCTGTTCGACGGATTTGCTGCTGTCCTTAAGATCTTTCTCCTCGCTGCTGTCCTTTTCTTTCGCGCTCTCCTTCTTCTCCTCCTTCTTCAAGTCCTTCTTTTCCTCGCTGCTCTCCTTCTCCTCGGAGCTGCGCTCCTCAGAGCTGTCCTCTTCCCACTTCTTCAGTTTCTTATCCTCCTTCTTCTCGACCTGTTGTTCCTCGGCCTTGACAGGCTCGGGCTCGGCGGCTTTTGGCGCCTCGGCAGGTTTGGCGTCCTTAACCTCCTGGGGTTTGGGGAGCTCCTCGGCTTTGACCTCGTCAGCGGACTTGGCGGCCTTCTCTGGGACTACCCTTTGTTCTTCGGCAACGGTAGCAGCGACCTCCTTCTGGGGCACGACTGCCGTGGCAGCCTCGACAGGGGCTACTGGGACAACATCCTCAGAACGCTGTTCCTTAGCGACTTCCTGGACGGGGCTTACGGAATCGGCCTTGACGGCTTCGGTGGCCTTGACTTGGGGAACAGCAACTTCCTCCTTAACTGGTTCAACTACAGCGGCGGAAATTTCGACGGGTTTCTCAACCTTCTTTGGTTCTTCGGAGGCAATGGCAGCCTCGGTCTTAGGCTTTTCCTGGGGGATGACCTGGATTGGGCTCTCTGCTGGTTTCTCCTCGGCAGCCGCAGCAGCTACGACGCGCTCAAGCTTCTCAGGTACCTTCTCAAGGGGTTTCTTTTCCTCCTCTTTCTTTTCTTCGGCCTTCTTTTCCTTGGCGGCCTCTTCGGCTTCGCGGGTCACGCGGTCAGGTTTCTCTTCGACCTTGACGGCCTCCTTGGCGGGCTCTTCAGCCTTCTTTTCGACTACGACGGGTTCGTCAATTTTCTTGGCCTGAACAGACTCAGCAGCAACCGTGGGGACGGTTTCTACCGGCGCTGACTTGATGTCGACAACGGGAACTACGGCTTCCTTGATTGGTACTACCGCAGACTCAGCAGGCTGCTGAATCTCTTCAATCTTCTTCTCAGCGGGAACTTCAGCGGCGGCAACAGCAAGCTGTAAAATGATTAGACCATATAATGTGTGAAAAAGTAAAATCCCAATTAATTTAAATTAAACCTAAGCTCAAACTTACCTGTTCGTTCTTCTCAGATGGAGCTGCCTTCAGTTGCTCCTCGGGCTTTTTCTCCTCAGCCTTCTTGAGTTCCTCGGGCTTGAGCTCTCCCTGAGCTTTTTTCAGGTCAAGTTCGGGCTTCTTCTCTTCGGCCTTGGGAAGGTCCTCGGGTTTCTTTTCCTCGGTCTTCTTGAGGGCAGGCTCTTCCACCTTCTTCTCTTCAGCTCGGAGTTGCTCATTGGGCAGAGCAGCCTCAGGCTTGACTTCCTCAGCGAGCTTCAGCAAGGGTTTGTCAAGGGGTTTCTCCAGGGGTTTTTCTGCACTCTTCTCTAGGGGTATAACAGCAAGAGCTGGTTGCTGTTGGTCCTTCTGCTCGACATCGGCCACAGGCATGGCGCTGATGCCAACTGCCAAAAGGCAAACGGTTGCAAGGAATAACTTCATGGTTGCTTTGGCTGCAAAGATAAAAAAATCAAATTGTTAATGATTTGCAAGTATTTTTACTGTAAGAATACAGAAGATTAGAAGAGAGAAATTGGAAAATTAGAAGCTGCATGATAAGTGTAGAAAGTGAATTTTAAATAAAACCCGGAGCTATTTGGTAAACTAAGTAAGTCTAAAACTAACACGATTTGCATAGTACCGAAAATTAGCAAGTGTTTGAAAATTTTAGTGTCAAACATTTTCTCCGAAACCCATTTAAAAAGATGAAAAAATATTCGCTGCAAAAATAGCTTTGTTTCCGCAAAAGCATCTATTTAACTAGAGTTCTTACGAGCGAACCTCGTCGACTCCGGGCTTGCACTCGTTTGAAAATTTCAATTTTTCCTTATTCATTGGAGCCTCCGTTTGCAGCTCAAAGAGAACCGCGCGGCAGAAGAACAATCGACAATAAAACCGTAAAGAAGCAAAAAGTCATAATGCCAGGTTTACACAAGTGCTCCTCAAGCGTTTACTCGAACGCTTAAAGCGGAAGGGTACTTGCTTGCTCTCGCGAAAGTTCGACGGCGGGGGTCTCCCTTTCATCATCGCGACTCGAGCTCGAGTCAAGCGCGATTGTTGACACTCTCCCTCCCCCCGTTCTCGCCTCTCCTTTCAGTTCTTTGAGCGCGTAGACCGGATTGCGAGTACGAGTACCCTCTCGGCTCGGAATTCCGAGGCGGCAATCTTCTAGTTGACAGCCGTTTGAATGATGCGTGAACATCAGGATTGGTCTGAATGGGTCGCGATTGTACGGATGAATGAGGAGAGATGCCCCCGGGGGCTTTCTCAATGAGAACCCAAGAGGAAGAGAGAGAGAGAGAGAAAGAAGTGACTGTCGTGCCAGCGGGCGATCTGGCACTTGAAAGCGCGTACCATTATCGACCGCACGCGCTAGCTGCCGTAATTTCGATAATTGATGCCGATTGTGGAATCTGAGCGCACTGTACACTCCGATCGATACTAAGCGCGTCTGGAAAAGGAATGCCGATGCCAGCCCCGGTAATTAAACACTTTGAGTATGCCTCGGTGCTTAAGTAACTCGAGTTCTGCCGATTGTAGTTTTCGACGTTGCGCATAAATTACAGCTCTGATTGATAAGCCGATTTTTCAGTCGTAATTCCGCGTGCCTCTTTACATGTGTTTATTACGGGCTTTCTCAACAGAGGATGCGCGCGCGGCTCCGTTTCAAAATGCTTTGGCTTCGTATCGATTGCAAAATTGTTTCTCTTCTCCCGCAACTGCGCTACGGAAGATATACAGCCGTCAATTATTTTTATGCATTTCAATAAAACGCGCCTTCGGAGAGCGCGCAGAAGAATATCCATGCAGCCACGCGTGTTTCAAATTTATCGCCGGCTCTAAACCGAAAGCATTATCTCGCATCTGCGCGTCAGAGGCACTTATTATCGAATCGACTAAAAATTACGTCGCCGTCGAGAGGGGGGGGGGGAGAAAAAAAGAGAGTACGTGACATTGAAAGCGAGCACCGAATAAGGTGTGAGGTGTTTTTTGCGGGCACTAATGACAGGATGCAGGGCGACGCGCCTCTGTGTGTGCGCACATCACCGAATCGTGCCGTAACCATCCGTGAAAACGCGCAGAAAGTGAAAACGCGCCTGGCGATCCAACTCGAGCACGTATTTTTATATTATTACGTGGGCCGAGTCGATCCCCCTCCCTTTTCCGCTCGCAAGCCTTTTTTTTCTCAGCGCGGAGCCGTTAGCTGCCGGTGCACAATCAATGTCCTCGGGGCGATATCGATTGTTGTAATTAGCGAGCGAGCTTCATTGATATTTAGATGATTTCGTTGGATAATCAGAGAGCGAGCGGCCAGAAAAAAAGGCTAAAAATATGGGTGACCTAACTAGAGTTCGATTCGTGAGATTTTAAGCTTAGTCATCGATGGACAACTGCCAAAATTAAAGACTTTTATTGTTGTTTATACATTTGAGAGGAAAAAACCTGCAGATTTATTTATAAATGAAAGTGTTCTCGCGGAAAACGAGGTAGAAGAATATTGTTGCAATTCCAAGTTTCTTTAAATACATTGTATTTAAAATAAATCCTCGTGAAGGGGAATCATTAGATTGCACAATTGCGGTATTAATTTATTTGTCAATCGTTACGCGCGGCTGAGCATCATACAAATAAAGTAAAAGTACGCGAAGCGTGCGAGCGTTACAGCCTTATTTCATCTGCGTAATTGAATTTGTAGATATTAATGCTCCTCGCCGCAAAATTTCCATTACGCGAACCACAAAGCCCGACGTTACGAGCGAAGCGCTAAATTCTCGTCAATATTTCTGCTGTAAAAAGAAAATTAATTGTAGCTCGGACTTTGAAAAGTCTAATCGAAGCGAGTCCAACGCTCGAATGCGGCAATGCAATGTGACCTTGCCTTTTCGCGAGAAAAATAACCGAGAAGTCGACCCGTGCAATTACCGCTACTTAACGCTCTTACCGCTAATTTCTCGACCGGGCATGTCGGTACCCGAGGCTATAACGTCTCTAGCATCTACATGCAGACGCACGGAAGACCGCAGCGCGAGACGCGATAAAGCAGGCTTTCCTCTCTCTCTCTCTCTCTCTCTCCCTCTCTCTGCGAGTTTGCGCGGCATCGGGAGTTGGCCCGAGAAATGGCAAGACTCAGCAGTATTTGCTTCCCTCGCGGATGGGGAGGGAATAAAAGAGGGGAAACTACGAGGTAGAGGAGCACTGCGGCTTCTAGAAAACAGCTCGGTATCTTCCGCTGTACTTTGAGACCGGGGCTTTTCTTGCGCCGTTTCGTTATTGTTATATCCTTTTGCTTCTCCGTGCTATTTCGCGGGTAATGTTTTTAAGCGCCCTCAATTCGTGCACTTCTATAAGTTCTCGCATCTTTCTCTTTGTAAGAGCGCAAAGAATTCTGCAAATTTACTAAATAAAAGAGTATCGAGTAAAGCATTGTTCTTTTTACGTGAAATATGCAGTTTGACTTTTATGTAAAGCAGTAATCATTTTTACTTTCGTCTTATGTAATCCGGTGAACGACAGCTCTATATTTGGCTTTATTGCGTTTTCTTTATTGATTTTCGATCTAACTACGTACTTAGTTAAAAAAAAAAATAAAACGAAAATAATTGAAAATTGAATAATACACGCCGCTGTCCCACGCAAAAATCGATGACAGTAGAAAAAAGAGAGAGAGAGAGAGAAAAGTGCCACGGCGCAGGAGAACGTTTCGCGAAACGCCGATATCAGGTATAAACTGAAAAAAATACCTTATTAAAAATTGGTATAGTCTATCGCAATCGAAGGACAAACTTACACTATCTTGAAAAATTACTATAATATGTACTAAAATTTAATAGAACTCTGGTAAAAATGAATATAGTTCTATTAAGTTTTCGTACAAATTATAGTAATTTTTCAGGATAGTGCAAGTTCGTCCGTCGATTACAATAGACCATGCCAATTTTTAATAAGAATATTTTTCTGCGCGCAGAAAAATAATAGCGCGACCGCGCCTAGCGATAGTCGTCGCCGCCGCTTGTGGGAACGTTTCTCTCGCTCCCCTCGCCGTGGAATTTTCCTCCTCCGTCTCGCTTAGGGGAGAGCTTAGATAATAGGGGAAAAGGGACGGCGGCAGTTTCACGAGGTGTGTCTGCGAGGTTGCTCTTTTTCCCTCCAGCCGACGCGTTCGCTTTTACGAGCTAAGCAGGGAGGAAAAGTCGGAGGGTCGCCGCCGCGGTGAATCATTGCTTCATTAAGTCCGACGTGACGAGTGCAATCGGGGCAGCAGTCTTGTTTTCTCCGTTTCGGCGCAAAAAGCCGAGAAGTCGTCTCGCGCTTAATTGTATTAAGAGATTGCGCGGAGCGTCGCGGTTATGTGAAGACTTGCCGCTTGTTAGCGCACTAAATATTTAATGCAATATAAAACGGCGGGGCTCGTTGCGCCTTTCACAAAGTTCAGGATGCGGTTCTTCGGCCTTTCTTTTCTTCTTTAATATCGTGAGTGGTAGGAAATTGTTTCATTCGCTGATGGTTATGGATCGACGGCAGTCAGATAGATATATATATAGGCGGCTTCGGATAATGCGCCGGGAGAGTTACGTAGTAATTTTTTAAACATCGAAAATTAAAGTGCTTTATTTATTCGAAGAAACGGTTGCATTTCGTAAGGTTCGTAGAACTTTTTTCTGGGACGCTGGGTTTCAATTATGTAATTATTTAAACTGATATACTGATATAAAGGCAAAGTTGAGAAACCCACAGTGTGTATTAGATTTTATAATACTTTATGAAATATATTGTTCTTGGTTATGTAAAGTATTCTCACGGAAAAAGCATTTTTGCAGAAAATCAAATTTCGTTTATTAACTTGTCCAAATGTTCCAAGGTATTTTTAATATTTTTAAAAAGTTGGTCGAGATTCGCAAAACGAGAATTTAAACTTCGTTTGAAGAAATACAATATTTCGATTCGCGCGTCGCCAAGTTTTATTCTGTTGATATCTAGATTTATTAGATTCTAGAAAGTTTCACGTCCGACAGTCTTCATTGGATCAGTACTTGCTGCGTAAGCCAATAAGTATCCTTCTTTATGCAGAAGCCTGTAAAACTGTAAGACCGCAAGTAGCTTTCGGATGTCACATTCTTTTTATTCTAGAACTTTGCCGTCACTCCAGTATTGAACTTGAACTTAGAAAGAATCCCTCCATATCGAGGCATTAAAAAGTTATAAGTACTTTTTCAAGACTACTTCTCGTGGAAATTTTCAGCTCCAATAAAAAATTTGTTCCCCCTTTATTACTGCATTCTCCAAAGTAAGAAAGTTGCCCAACAATTAATAAAGTAGATTCCCGAGTAAACTTGCTCTTCGTAAAAATTGAGCGGAGCAAACATTTACGGTATCGAGGGTTTCGATCTGCCCTGAAACCATAATGTGTACTTAACTAAGTGCTCTGGGCGCGGCAGAAACATTTCATTCCGCTCGCCGCCGCCAATTTGACGTAATCAAAAACTGTCAATTAAACGCGAGTGATTTAGTAAAAAGCTCTGGTCGTTTCCCCGCGCCGGGAGTAACCGAACTCCCCGGTAAACATGAAATTTCCCGCGGCTGTAGATTCAAGCGCGACACCCAAGGCGGCTCAAGTGTCGCTTTGCGCAAAAAGCCGCGGCCAAGCTCGGCGCGCCTCGCCAACTCCGCGCGGCGTCTGTTGTCGTCAAAGCGACCCCCCGGCAGCGATCGTTTAACAAAGCAGACAGCCCCGATACTAATTGCAAATCGCAGGGCTAATCAGAGGCTTGCAAAATAACACCTCGTTTGCCAGGCACCTAAGATTCTCGAAACTCCCCTCCAAGCAGATATTGGCTTGTTAGCGGAGTTGATTCCTTGTTAGCGATTCCCTCGTAATTGGAGTGGCTTCAGGAGCAGAGCTCCGACCTGAACGAGCTTTACTTATACCCATCGTCTTGAGGATCCGGAGGATTTTTACCCGCCTCGCGGCCTGCTTTTCACGCCGGGGGCCGAGGACTAAAAATGAAACCCGATGCTCTCTCGGCTCGGCAGCTAACGAATCTGCATTAGCGTGCCGCTCGGCAATAAAATTACGAAGGTGCTAACGCGAAGCAACGACCCTGAAAGAGCGCTCTCCGCAAGTTCAAGTTCCATTTCGAAATTAGCGAGGCCAATTGTGCTTGGGGGCGAAAATTCCCGATATCGCGGCTCTCTCCGACGGAGCGAGTTGACTCCGTTTTTTTTTTCTTTTTTAAGAGGATCGCACATTCGGCGCCGATCGACGCGCGCGACTCGTATCGTCGCCGGCCGCCACAACGCGGATAATCCCACATAACGCGGAGATGAAATTTCGCTCGGACGACCGCGGAAGCGTCTGGCGAAAAAGTCCCGGGCTTTGCGTAATGCCATGTAATACGCCGGACTTTGTATTTGCTCGTACTTTGGCATTGGAATCGCTCTTTGCGAGATATGTGAAACATCTTTAAATTATTGCATTTTATGGATTACATAAAGCTATCAGTGGCTGCGTTGCATCAGAAATAAAGAAATTTAAAAAGCCTGGGCACTCGTTCGCTGCGAGGAGTAAAAGAGCGTTTTACAGGTATTTAAACGCCGAGTGAGAGTTAGTTCAAAGTGAATGTTAGTCTTAAGAAATGTAATATTCATCGCTCGAGAGTGTTGAAAAAAAAAAAAAATATCAAAAGATTGGCAATAGCGCGATAAAATCACGCACGAGAGCGAGAGAGAAAGATGAGGCAACTAAATTATTAAAGGCACGAGTCAACGAACGAGCGGGGCTTTAGCATGCAGAAACTGCGTTTTTTATTTTTTATTTTTTTATCAACTCGCGAGAAGATTGCAAAAGCGCCTTTGTCTAGCGACTCGTACATTCAATCACTTTTTTCCTCTCTCTCTCTCTCTCTCTTTCTCTCTCCCGGTTTCCGCCATAGTCGCGAGATCAAAGAGACAAAAGAACGATTCACTGAAAAATTAGCTCTCGGCGAAGGGCCCCGAACACGCAACTCTCCTCGGCCAGGCCAGCTTTATTCGCGCGCGCAGAAACTTCCCGCACAGTTCGGCACCTTTGAGAAAAGCTCGAAAGCGAAGGAGACAGAGAGAGAGAGAGAAAGAGAGAGAGAGAGAGATAGAGAGAGGGAGAGAGAGAGAGAGAAAGTGGAGCAAAAATTCGGGTTACTCTAGTAATCGATTACTCACTGCTGTCGGTAGAAGAGAGAACGTCAGGGAGACTACGGGTGGTGCGCTGCCACTGCTGGTAGTAGTAGTAGTAGTAGTTAGCGGAGCTTCTCGTCCACTGGTCGGTCGATGCTCAGGAAGCGTCGGCGGTTCACTGCGCGATGGAAAAGAGAACTCGGCTACTGCTGCTGCGCTGCTGCCGGTGGGTGGTGGTGGTGGTGGTGGTGGCGGCGGCGGCGTCCCCCGCTGGTGGTGGGATCAGATATATACCGGACGATAGGACTGTGTACGTGTGTGGGAGTGCGCGCGCAGCCACTCGTGTGTACGTGTGGGTAGGTGAGAGAGAGAGAGAGAAAGAGAGAGAGAGAGAGGCGGCGATCCGAACGAGAAGGTTGGGTCGTGTGTCGAGTCGGATTCCTCGGGGCCTCGCTTATATACTCGTTCACCCACCACCCGAGCCGCTCGAGGGGCTTGCACTGCTCGCCCGGGAGGAAGGGGCCCCGCGAGAGAGAGATGGAGAGGCCGCCCTCCTACTGTACCGGCCGAGAAGGGGCCCCTCTCTCGCTCTCGCTCCCTCTTTTTCTCTCTCTTTGCTTCTCTATCTCCTAGTCCGACTACTCTTTTTCTGTATTCTCTTCGCCGGCCGCTTCTTCTCTACTGCAGCCCGCTTCTTTTTAACCTCCTTTTAACTTGCCTTTTCCCCTATTTTTAGTTCGGCATGAGCCAGTTAAGGGCTTTCCAGGATTTTGAGATTTCAATGCGGGATACTAATTAAGGGAGAAATTATTGCGACTGGGCATTTCGAGGGGATTCGAAAACCAATTAAACGAGTCTTCGTTGCAACATTTTGTCTATATGTTTATCTGTGCGCAGATTTTTTTTTAGTTTTCGCCGAGTTAACTATCTGAAAGGGGGTTGAAAAAGGACGAATTTACCTGTACCCATTTCCATTAAAGCTTCATGAAAATAAAATTTTCTTTCAAGCATTTACAGTACTGCTCTATCCTTTCAAGATAACTTTCAACTCTTCTATTTAATTTTTAAGTAATGCAAATGAAGCTTTCTACAAGATCCGATATCAACAATAACGAAACAAGCTGCCCTATTAAAACGGAATGGGAGTTTCCTGCATTTACTTGATATCTCGCTTCTTTCTAAAAATAAACACACCTGCATTATTGTCAGTCCTGTAGAAGGTATTTTTTAATTACTTTTACAGTCTTTTCTCGATTCGTGGATAGCCTTGCTTTTCGCAGTAATATTTTCGTTCAAAAGTTTCCTTACGAAGTCCAAAAATAAATAATAGTTTTAGTTTTTAAAATCCATCGCGTCTCCGTGCAAATCTAAGGTCAATCGTTCATGCGGCCTGAAAAGAGGCATTAAATCTATTTCGTTCGCAGGAAGAAACGTTTCCATTCGAATACGCATTTAATCATATACCGCTTACGCGTAAGGTCGAATATCGACCTTTCCGACCCGAACAATAACTCGGGAATCTTCCTCGCAGCCTTTTCAATCCTCGCGGCAAGTGCAGCTTTAAAAATGAACGTTTTCTCAAAATTCAATGAAGCTGCTGGCCGTGAACTTGTGCATTCCTGATGAAAAGAATCTACTCGTGTCCCTTCTAATTTCGTCTCTCTCCTCTCCTTTCTCTTTATCCCCCGTGTTTTTCCACGATTTTCCTCTCCTCCCCCCCTTTCCCCCTGTTTGTTCGTCCGCACATATCTTTCTCCGCTCCTTCTCTTCATCCATCCTGCTCTTTCTCGGCAGCTTTTTCTCTCGGCGGCGAGCCGGTCGGTCGGTTCTCTCTCGGAGGGTGCGTTTACACCGGACACTTATTACGCGAGTGCCGGCTCTTCCTTTGGCCGGACCGCTGCCTCTCTCTCTCTCTGCGCAAGTGCTTCGGACAGGTTCTCCGCCTGGCGTATAATGCGATCGCCGCCACGCGTGTATTTAATGCGAACGCTCTCCTAAAGCTCGTGCACACGCAGGCATGTACACGTGAACGCGAAAGGAACGGGAGGGAATTGGTGGAAGGATCTCTCTCTTGAGACTCGGCGAACACACGGCGATGAATCGCTATCGGACCTGATCGATTAGATTGTTTGCTCGCGGATACAGGGGATCGAAGGAGAGCTCTTCTGCGCCGTTGTTTTCTCTGCTTCTTCCTCGGGAGGGGACGCGACGCTTCGTTTGCGACTAATCGCAATTGTCTTGAGTTTGCTCTGCTGCAATTTCTGCGTCCTAATCGTTCTCCTTTATTTTCCTCTGGTTCTATCGAGTTCCCTCCTGGTTTTAAGTAAAAAAAAGGCCTGTAATTTTTTTAGAGGATTGAAAGATTTGTAGACTTGTAATTTTATACGATGAAGACATTTACCTTCTGAAAGTTAAACTCTTGTTTATTCTGTTTATGTGCGAATCGGATACTTCTTGTAACGAGTCTAAACAGAGATCTTGAAATTTTGCTGAAAGCATTGCACAATAAGTTTCTGTATCTACTTAACTTTTAACCCAATCGAAAGCCTCTTTGTTCGCAAAACCAAAAATAGATTATTTTTGCCATCAAATTAATGACCACGCAGCGCAGTTTTGCCTACATTAAGAATCTCACTTTTACATAATCAATCAAAGCCATTCGATCATTAACTCTCGAGCACCTTGCGGAGCTAATCAATAGTTTGTTCATTGACCATGCGTGCTTGAATGATGCGTCCGCGCGCCGAGTGTATTCATTATCTAAGGGGTTACATGAGCTACTTCAACGAGAATGTAACATCTGTAAGAGTGTTAAGTGTAACCTTCGAAGTGCATCCTCCTCTCTCTCTCTCTCTCTCTCTCTCTCTCTCCCTCTCTCATCGAGCGCCAAGCTCCAGCCTGGAAAACGTAGAAAAC
>JAWWEM010000010.1:1727457-1741007 GCA_035582935.1 Ormyrus thymus
CTCTCTCTCTCTCTCTCTCTCTCTCTCTCTCCCTCTCTCATCGAGCGCCAAGCTCCAGCCTGGAAAACGTAGAAAACGCGACATTACGTCGCGCGATTGTTTCCAGTAGTGTTAAGCTGTTTAGGGTTAAGCGACGATCCCTTTACGTAATATCAAGTGTTGCGTCGCAGGTCGCCTCGCCCCGACGCCGCTGAAGAGGCAAAATCAGCAGCGCAGCTCTCTCTCCCCGGCGTGGATCTTCCGGGAGATGAGCCGACCTTGGCTGAAAAAATCACGAGGCTCGAGAACCTCTCGGCTTTCGGGCCGCGAGTTCGACGTTCCACGTTCACGTTCACTCCCCCCTGCGCGTACGCCCGAGGCAGACCCGTCGAGCAAGTATATCCAGTGTATAGGTATATTATCCACGCGCGGCCGCGGGGGCACAAGCCAAAAGGAAGACGATAAAACGGGACAGGGCCCCTGACAATGGGGCTGAATCTCTCCGAGCCCAATGTAAACCTCCTCTCTCTCTCTCTCTCTCGGGGAGGAAGGTTAATCCCCTCGTCTGGAATTCCGAGTTTAATGCACCTTAAAATCATCGCTGCCTGCTCTCCTCAGTCTTTGGCTTTTTATTCCGTTGCACCGCGCACGATTGGTGATGGCGCGTATTATACGAGAGCCGCTCGATCGTTTCGTGCCTCCTTCTTGCTTCTCCCTTCTCTCTCTCTCTCTCTCTCTCTCTCTCTCTCTCTCTCTCTCTCTCGCCTTTTTCGGCCGCCGATTTTGTCGAGAACGAGAGAGGTTACGTAAAATATAACGAACGGGCGTTTTACATTTTTGTTGCAGCCGCAGCTTCCACGACGTGGGCTCGCTCGAAAAAAAAAAGGTGCGATTCCTCGTTTATTCGCGCGTCGTTACTTTTTTTTTTAAGGATGATAAGCTGCGTCGTTTCGCAAATTCGAACGCGCGCTGGAATCTACGCTGCATTTTTATTGAACACTTTTCGGATAAACGGAATTTATTAATAATTGAGGAGCGATTTTTTTCAATTTTGAACCTCGATAATCGTTAATTCTCACGTATTAGCAGGTGCCGGTATTGCACAATCGCGCTAAATCCACTTAATCGGTATCGGATTTTAATTCGCATTGTTGTGAAGCACGGATTTGATTGCGACTCGGGCTCTTCCTCGTTAAGACAATTTCTTGTAAAATAATCGCGAGACGTCAATCAAGGAATTGAAGCCGCTACCTGCTGATTTATTTCCCGCAAAGGTGCGTGATGTAAATGTTACTAAACATTTGCTCGCAAGGAACAAGAAACTTATCAACCTTCTTAATGGTTACAAATCATTTTCCGCGTGATTTATGAAACGAAATTAATTTTCTCAAGGTGTATAATTACGTTGTTTTCATCTCGGGAGAACAGTGAGAAACGTTGATCAATCGGGAACTTACAAAAGTGAACTGCAACGCGCGACGTTAAAAGAAAGAACCGATTTACGAATTTAAAATCTCGATGTTCACGTTCTTGCGTTACGCAACGAAATTCTTTTACGGCGGAGGAGAGGGATCGGGATTAAATTTCATCGGGGAATCGTCCGAACCCGATACCGGCCTCGTTATGAATGATACGGAGCACTTAATTCGAGTAAAACTCGGCAATTACGCGAGGAACATCGCGGCCCGAGGAGGAAAAAAAGCCCCGGCGATTGTGTCTTCCACTGGATGGAAACGGCTAATTTGTACGGCGTTTAATTGGCCGAGTTCATTGCGGGGCCGCTCGCTCGATACACTTCGCTCTCGGCAAAGTGTTCTTGAGGATTTGAATCCAGTTATGCAAATGCCGATTGGCGAATGTCGCGCATGAATACATTATTCCTCGGGCTCGGTCATTATCAGTTACCGGCCGCTCGGCCGATTCTTTCTCTCTTTTTTTTTTCCTTTTCCTTGAACTGGCCGGATTATAAATATTATTTATTCTTGCGATGTCCCATATACCGTAATTTTAAGGTGCGAATGTATTTAGGGGGTGCATGTGTTTAGTTGTATGTAGTTAGGCATGCGCTCTAGCTGGTCAATTTAATATGTACTTGGTATCTGAGAGTACTATTTCATTTTGTGAGCATTTATTTGATATCACCAATTTTAACGACTCGACTTATTGCGACTTTATAATGTTATTTGCATTAGAATAATGTGATGTGATATTACACTATATAATATTTTTATACATACATTTACTTTTTTGTGAATTATAATATTAGTTTTAAGATGTCTGCGATATCAGACTGTGATATTTTCATATACTATTTTTAGTATGCTCATTATGCACACCAACTTTTGCACTCAGGTTACAAATAAATGAATATCTATCTGCCTATCTCTCTCTTTCCTCGCGACCGCCACTTTGTGTGTTAACAAGAACTTACACGTACGCGCGTCGAGTGTTGGCAAAAAGGTTAAACTACATCTTGCCTGCGCGCTCCGATTCCTTGTCTTGTTTCCCCGAGAGGCTTCTTCGTATAATTCTGGTGTTACGAGCTGCCTGCGCTTTTTTAGCCGAGCTCCATTCCGATTATTTTGCTTTTTTGGGCGCCGCTTTCGCCGTGCGACTCGTTATAATTTTCTGCTTCTGCTGGCTGAGGATGTGTTGAATTAACGGTATTGCCGATTAATCCGTGATAAGTTGCTCTCAGTCTCGCTAATAAAGGATCGATTAAGGATATTTTAAAATCTGAAACTTAAAAGTTAATCTGCGAAATAAAAAAAGCCTTTTTTAACTTATTGTAATAAGGTATCATTTTGTATTAATCTGATAAGTTTGATATTCATAAATACAAATTTTCATTAAAATTAACAGTACCTGTAAATTATTTTAAGCGGTAAAACGAAAATAGTCAAGTTTTTTACAGTTATAAATTAAAAAAAAAACAGTTGAAATTTAAATTTCTCCGAACACAAAAATAACTGTCTCGGTTGATAAAAAAGATAAAACTTTGAACCAAAACGTCGACTTTTCGTACCGTACAATCACTACATTTTTATCGCTCTTAAATATTTTAAATTATTTATACTTCTGATAAGTTGGTTAAATCACGACCGAGCAGGAAGTATTTGAATGCCCTAAGAAAACATTAAACTTTTAACTCGCCTTAAATATTTGAACGCTGCGCAGAACTTTAGAGATCGCTTATTGCAGGGTTTAGTTTACACACTCTAGAACGACTTTGCGTTAGTAGTTCCGAACGAACATATCTGCTTTAAATAATCAGTTGACATTATTGCAAACATTGTTTTACTACTCTGAACTTTTAATATGCTCATTTCCTTTCTCTTTTGTACTTAGTAGACTCGAAGTGAAATTTTATGAATAATTGCAAACTTGGATTGCCATTTGAAATGGCTATTTGTTTTTTAGAGATTGTAAATATTGCTCATTCGAAAGTAACTGCGTTTTTTACGTATCTTTAATAAATGTTTAACGAAACTCTACCTTCGATCTTACAAAAATCTATTTGCCTAAGTATGCGGATTCGCTTCTCTAAAAACATTCGATTCTCCGCGCGGATTTTCAAGCAGCAATGAATTCAGAATATCGGCGCCGCGAAAGTACAGTTCCTAGAAGCTATCAACCGCAGATTATTTTACAAACATGTTTACACGCGGCGTCGAGAGAAAAAAATTCAGAAATGGGTTAACTCCGAGCGACGAGGAAGAAGAGGAAGATCGATCTCGCGCGCCGAGGAAAACCCAAGAAAACGATACCAGCCGTGGGGAGCCGCAGTGATTCTCAACCGTTACGCACCGTTAGACAAATCGCAGCCGTCATTAAGTCCTCGGCCAGAAGAGATCCGCGGCGGAGGGAAGAGGCGCAGGGGAACTCGCGGCGTCCATTATTCCCCTCGCAGGTGGACAATTTCTTTCTCCGAGCGGAGGTTAGGCGATGGTTTTACCGCGCTCCTGTCTAATTGATCCGCCGGGCATTATCTCTCGAGTGTTCGAGAAGAGAACGGTTCGAAAACGCGGAACAGATGCACGTGTTTTTACCTCCGCCCCTTCGGCATTCTTACGGACGATGACAGGCGCTGAAAGGATCTTTTTCTAAGTGCATTTGCTACTTTTAACGGCCGGTAAACCTTTTTTTTTTTTGTCGGTCTTGAGTGGTCGGGGATTTTTTTTCGGCATTATCTAAGATGTTGTAAAGACTAGTTCATTATTTAATGGAGCGCTACAAAAACTGTTTGTTATAGCATAATTAGTTTCATAAGATGCTGGCTCTGATGTGATTAGAGTAGGCTGAGATAACTTATTATTCAATTGAGACTTTTTATTCGGTTCACGCGCGCCGCTTGGCATAGTTTTTGAATGCGTCAGGGGATTATCGCGCGCAGAAAAAAAGGAGGTAAACTTTAAAAAGTGAATTGCCAAAATTGCCGACCTTGTTGTCGCATTGTGTTCTCGGTTTAATCCTTGACTGCGCCTAACTTGAGATTCGCTTAATACCTTCGGCCATTCGTGGCATGAATTTTTGTCTGCATACTTTATTTTCCACTCCTCCTAGAAGCTTTGCGGCACATTTAAAACGTTTTGCCGTAAAAAAAAAAAACAAAAAACAATTCTGTTTCTATTTCAATAATTTTAATGTGAGTCAAGTGTGAAATATCTCTTTCATTTCAAGATTAGTTCCGAAAAATAGTAAAATTTATTTACATATTCATTATTATTAGTCCTTACTATCTTGTGAAATGGTTTAAAGAATTTATTTAAATGAAAACTGGATTCCTGCTTCACACTTTTTCTCAGTGCCCACATTCAGATCAATAAAAAAGCCAGAATAAAGTTTATTACAATACAATGCACGCGCGGATTCTCAAGAAGTGGCTGGTAATTGAATGGAATGCGCGTAATGAAATTCATTACTTATGCAATTTTTGCACCCCCTGGGAAAAGTGAGTTTGGTAAGCGAGAGTTTGAAATTCAGTGGGCGGAAATTGTTTTTGCTAATCTCTTTAAACTATGAACGATTTTATTCATTAATCTTTCCAGCTTATTTGTGGAATACTGCAATGCAAATGCAAATGTCCGAGGAAAATGCAATTATTTAATTTAACTATATATATATAAATATAGTTATAGTTATAGTTAGTGTATTATAATATACTTGCTTATTAATACAAATCTGCTTCTTTTTTATCCTTTAATTTTACAATTTTTTTAAAACAAATGCAATCCGCTACGGAAATTAACATTCAAAGTATTAAACTATTTATTGTCAAAATATGTTAATATCATAATATAATAAAACTAATCATATCGTTAATTTAATTTTTAAGTAAAAAATTATGGATACTTACTTAAATATTTGAAGAAATCCGTTAGTTTAAACAAAGATTAATTTGTTAAAAAGAAAAATTTATAATATTTTTAATTTGCCGAGAAAAACTGAAATGATTTTATTAAAAGTGCAGCATAAAAACAAAGAATTTTAAAACAGTTTTTCATCTAGAAAGAAAAAAAAAAAAATTATCAAAACCCATTCCCGTCCGATACTCGTTACGAACATTTCCAATTGCATTTACTTATCAAGCGCGATGAAGCCGTTGCGCAAAAAGGCGATTCAACGTCCGCGAAAATTCGCGCAAATTTACAATCAGTGCCCGTCTTTTGATTCAGCGGCAGACCGACGCGAGCTCCGATCGGGATGGGCGGTCGCGCAATTTTTCACAGCTCAGCGGAAGCGCGAAGGTCGCGTCTCGCTGATGTTATTCCTCGTCAAACTTCTGACTAAGGACTTCGCGAAGTGAAGCCGCGATTTGCATGACTTTTTGCCGATTGAAAAACGACGCCATCGGAGGAGACGTAATGTAATTATAGCCCGCGCAGGCAGTATTTACAGTAAATTAAAGTAAAACCGACTCTTCTTTTAACGCTCGTTTTGATGGCAGGCGGAAGCGCCGCGTGTCGCCATAAACTTTCCGACGAAATTACATAAATTGTAGCGAAGCCAGTTTTCTGGATAAAGAGGAAATGATTCATTTTACGGATTGCTCTTATTGAAATGATACTCCCGTCGCCGCTTGGATATCATTAATTCATTGACGTACGACAACTACACCATCAGGTGTGTTTAAACGCTGAAATTGTAGAGAATTTTGCAATTCAATAAAATTGCAGTATACTGAATCATCAGTTTATGCGTTTATCGCACAATTTCGTTTTATCTGCCTCCATTTCCATCCGCGTGTAACGACATAACCATCCTAATAAATTTTCAATTTTTTTTTTACGACGGCTCATCATAAAACTCCGGGGCCGTAAAAGAGAAGTAGAAGAAAATAGATCCGTAGGCGGCGGTAAGTTATATCGAAAGTGAATTATCGAATGTTGACAAAACCAGCGCGAGGAAATATTACCGTGACCCAGAAGAGCAGAGCTCCTTCCCCGTCTGGAAGAACTGCCAGAGGCGAACGACTTACGAGAGTCCGACGAGGGGAGAAATCGGATCGTTTTTTTCTTCCAAAAAAAAAGAGGCGGGTCAATCGTCACTTGTAATTCGGAGCCTCCGGGCAGACGAGGGAGTAAATCTGGTTTTTGTGCCGCCCCGTCGAGACGCGGGTTAAGAGCCTGACAAGGGTTTCTGGGCGCAGCAGAGATTAGGAGAGAATTCCTCCCTCCTGCTCTGCGTCATCTTGTTGATCTGCTCGGCTCCCTCGAGTAATACATATGTATTTCGACGGGAGAGCTTATTTTTATCTTGTTGACGCTGCCGGTAGTAAATGAAATCGCCTTGTTAGGCAAATGAATTGTTTTGCGGAATGTCCTGGCGCCTTTTCCTTCGGATTCGACGTTTATCGCCAAGATATATTTCTGCGAGCGAGGCTTGATCTTGAAACATTTTCCTCGGGCAGGCTCTCAGGGTTAATATCGTAGGCTAAACATTTTTTTAATGGCATCCCGCGCGTCGACGGATTCTTTTTCAGTTTTATGCCTGCTCGAGGTGCACTAAAATATACATAAACATCAAAGCCGTTTGACTAGTTTTGTGTGCTCCATTTGACGTCAGCTCACCTGTTGGGGGAGTCGCTTTTGAGGGCATTCAAGAAAATGCAGTCTCGACAGACATCGCCGCGTTATATTTCGTTGCTGTTTGATTGACACTTTGAACTTGACAATATTTGCGGACTGAGGAATGCAGTGTAATAATTATTGTAGAAAATTTATATCTTTTGTTATTACTGTTTCCAATCGGATAAGAAATATTAATATTTTTAATTATTTTAGGCTTAACGATGGCGAAAATACATTATTTTTGTAAAATGAAATAAATGGTAAAGTTATTTGGTTGTTATTAATTTTTACTACGAACACGATTATATTATGGTCTTCCTTTTAGTTCTAAAAATAACTTATTTATTCCGTAGTAAACTTCAATGATCCCATCTTGTACTTTTTCCTCCTATAAATAGATTTTATATATTTTATCCTGCATAAAATCTAAAATATTTAAACCGTAAACGAAGCAACCCGTTATGTGCAGGAATCATTTATTCGCTCTAAAAATATTCTCAAAACATATTCGCAAATCTAATTGCGTTCGTTCGAACTTTATTATACGCCGACCAATAATCAAACCTCGCTCTTTTTACCAAAATCATTTCGTTTATTTGATTCACTTTGACGCGAGTTGGCTAAATTAGCTTCTTCCCAAAGAATTCACGTCAGATCTTTATGAACCGACCGTCATATTTTATTTTTATATCGTCTCCTATACACCTTTTCTATTATATTACATCAATTTTTCTTGTATCATCCCTTTTACACTTATTCTATTGTCCCCTTTACACCTAGTTTTATGTTTTATATTTACTCTTTAATTTTACTCTTGACTGATAGACGTAAGAACAAGCTCCACTAGCATAGTAGTGTAATAATAATTTTAACGTTGTGTATTTGAAACAGACTTATTGTGATATTTTTATAGTATTGTTTATTTTATATATTGACAACATATCCTCAGCGTACTTTAATATATTTACACGTATTATGTATTTTGTTCTGATTATTTCATATTTTATTTTTATATTCTGATGTATATATTTATCATTGTTTTACTTAATGTTTTATCAAAATGCAAATAAATTGACATCTATCTATCACACTGAATTAACCAATACTCAATAATTCATAATCAGATTGAAAATTTCGAAGTCTTACAAATAAATAAAAGAGCCCAACGATTAAACAAAGATTTCCCAAGCATTGCCCCAAGAAAGTCGAAGCAAACCTTTCCATTCACCTCTCACGGTAATTACACCGAAAATATTGGCACAATCGTGAATTAAAATTTTTTTCCCCGCGACTCGCCAACTAATAGCCGCTACTGCACAACTCGGCTCATCAATCTAAAAGCCCCGAAGTGCGAACAAATCGCTTTGTCGTTCCTTTTTTTTCCCCGTCTCCCGCGGCCTCTCTAATTATCCGGCTCGGAATCCCGGCACGTCCGAGTCCCTCTCTCTCTCTCTCTCTCTCTCTATTCGGCTCCTTCCTCGGCGTTTGATTCGGGGTTTCGAGAGAGCGTAAGTACATGCGCGCTCACGCGTCCGCTCGCTCGGCGCGGCCGGCGTGGCGAAGCCAATTGTGGAATAATGCTGCGGTAACCCAGATGCCGCCGATCCTGGACAATCGAGCCGCTCTTATTCTCCCGCGCGCGCGCATGCCTTTTCCGTACGCAAAAGCTCGCGCCGCTGTTTATGCTTATAATCGGTGTCTCGCTCTCGGACGTGCCGAGAGTTGCTTTTTTGCGCGTGCTCGTTCCCTCTCTCTCTCTCTCTCTCTTCCTCTCGCTTTGACGGCTGTTCGTTATTTAAGCCGGGTGTTGTATTGATTGCGTAATTCAATTACAACTATGTGTGCTGCACTTGTACGCTGTTGCCGTGATATAAGAAATGTTATACCGCGGGAATTGTATATGGATGTTCGGCTTTTTCTTGCATTCGGCGAGCTTTTAACCTGAGGCCAATTACGTTTTTCTTGCGGTATTATGTGAATTAACTTCGGGGCTTATTCCTTTCATTAAATTCATACTATATATCGAAATCCAATCAATATTTATCGATTTATTGTCGTCGGAGTTTAACGAAGGGATGGTTGTAATTTTACATTCCATCTAGAGTCCAGCAGTTAAAAGCAGTTCAATTTGCGGTCGAAACAGCTGAAACAATTTGCAGTAATCACATTTGTAAACTGCTGTGTTCATGCACACAGTTTGTCAGCCTTCACTTTGACGCGTGCATACTAGTTGCATATCGAATTTACTAATACCCTGAAGCTTTTACAAGGCTCGCTCTGAAAATTTTACTCAATTTTCAAACATCTAAATCTAGAGTAACTAAATAATTCCGAGCAGAGCCTTTACAGTAATCAAATTTACCAATTGCGATAGTTTTTTTTTTTATATCGCTGACATTTATTTGGAAAAGTGAAACAAACCGCAAATTCACTGGAACGAAACTTTGTAAGTAAGCAAAAAAAGTCTAAAAAATAAACTCGAGACTCAACCAGAGTTTTCCAAGATAATAACTCGGTTTTTCTAATAATTAGTTTTCTTCAGAAGTTCTCACCTTGTTTATTATCGAAGACGCTCGCAGAATCAAATGTCAGACCGCTGCCGTGATATAAATCTATACTAGAGAATTTTTTTTATTCAAATGCAACGCCTCTTCACTCATCGCTAACCATTCGAAAAGATATTATCCTCCAAATGCTATATCTCCGATATAATCCTTAGCTTTAGTGCAATAAAAAGCCATCCGCGAAACGACTATCCGCGTCTCTTATCTAACAAAGAGCACCTCCCAGAACGTTCGATACCTTTCGTGCCATTACAAAAAGCGCCGCGCAAACATTTTCAGGTACGTAAATTTTAACGATATCCGCCGTTTACCCGGCGGTCGGCTATTACAAGTAATCTCAATTAGATCCTGACTCAGCTGGGCGACACAGCGCAGCGCTCAGAGTTCGAGCTTCGCGTTACTTATAAAATATTTACAATCCGCAAATGCTTCGGCTTGCTCAACCGCGACGAGCGATATTCAGCGCGCTCGCCTTTTTCCTCTCTCGCGCCGCGCCGCTCGGGGAGAAAGAAAGAGATAAGTAGCTTATTTGCGCGTAATGGAAGAAACAAAAAAGGAGGAAAGGAGAACGAAAGAAAACTAGTTGGACTGCTGGCGGCGGCGGCGGCAGCCTACAATGACATAGAAAGCGAAGGAGGAGCACGGCGAAAATCGGCTCGAGAGAACGAGAGCGCGCCGTAATGGGTTCAAGAATCGTTTCTGCATATTTGCGAGAGGAGAGGAGGCCCGACGCGCCGGCAATGTACATCGTGCCTTATACATTACGGCATTATAGCGCACTCGCGGATCGTGTAACTTCCATGATTATCCCACAAGGAGCTCAAGGTCTCTCCTCTCCTCTCTCGACGCTCGCTCCGCGGCGAACTCTGCAATTGTGTATTCCCGCCGATGCCGCGAGCTTTCCTTCTCCTCTTTCCTTTTTCAATCGCGAGAGCCCGTTTTTCATCTTGCCCTCGCTATTCAATTTACCCTTTCTTAGGCCGCTCTCTATATATACCCCATTGATTTCGAACTTTTTTCCAGAGGGGGGGGATCGACGCGCCGCTTCTTTATCCCCCTTGCTGCTGCTCGTTCTGTTCGACTTTTCTTTTTCAACCTAATAAGAAAGTAGCTTTGCTTTGCTTTCCTTTTCTCTTGCTTGCGGTTGCTTGCTGTTAATCATTCCGAAGATGGGAGAATATTCAGAACGTGAATCTACTTGCGAATTCGACATTTTTAAAAGAAACAAAGAATCTCGATTAATGTAATTAAGGGGCACAGCTATTTTATTACCACGTGGTATTGTTTGCTGCATTTGCATTGAAAGTGTTCTAAACTTAGATGTTCTAGAATCTGGCAGTTAATCATTCTTGGCCACGTCACGACGTTTAATGCGATTTTTCCGCGCTTACTTTAAAGCTGACTTTTTTTCTATTTCAACAACTATCAATCAGTATTACGATCTGTACGAAAGCTCACGACAGGTTGCTCGCTGCATCGCGAACCTGTCAATATTTAATAGATATTGATGGATTTTCAATCAACAGCTAAATGTTTCGTTAATTGTACGGTAAAATGACGCCTTTGACGATGTAAACGAATCGGATGACTGTTTCCGAAAGCGTAGCGAAAAATTTTCATTCCAAAACGTCCGGGCCAAGCGACGCTCGATCCGCGTCCCAGAACTTTTCCCGCGCCGGCCGACAGTAAATTCCGCGCGGCGGCGCGTCGCGTCATTTCCCGTGAAAACTGATAAATCACCACCCTCCATCCCCCGCGCGCCTCTCCCATGCAAACGAATTCCTTTCAATCCATCTCCGCGCTTCCAGCGCTCCCCCTTTTCTCGAGCGGCTCGAGGCAAAGCTCTCTTCGAATTTAATCCCCCTCCCGCAGCCGTAAACTCGCTCCGAGGCCGTAAGCTCACGTCGACGACTGTCTCGACGAAGCCGCGCGCGCCGAGCGTGATTTCGACAAAGGGAATGGAAACGCTGGGGATAAAGGAAACGCGAAAAAGGGGCCGTTTCGTAATGGAAAAACTTTCGTCCGCTCGCGCGCGGCTCGCTCGTAAGTGGCGGATTGAAGTATCGCCCGCGGACGACACACTGACGCAACGCGACGGACTTTAGATCGGCTCGTATTCGGGGTAATGCGTCGACGTGTCGCAAGGGTTATTAGCAGCATTTAGCAGCCCGATTGGCCGGGGAGGAGCGTAATGAAAAGCGTTAATTTTATCATTCGCAGCTGTAGGCAATTTCGAAAGTGAATATTAGCGGGTAGGTTTTGAAACGAGGCAGTGGAAGCTTCTCGCTGGAAGAATTCGCGATTGGCTCGCGGGACTCGCCACAAAGGGAGCAGCGGAACGAGGGGTTTGGTGTAAATGCAAGCCCGCGGATAAGATCGAGATAGAGGGAGACGCGCGAGCGGTCGGGGAAGCGGTAGCCGCGGAAAGGAGAGCAGCGGAGCCGGGAGAGGAAAAGGCTCGGGAGCCTCGAATTCAAAGGATGATGCACGGGGAATTCAATTTTTTTCTATTGAAATTGATTGTGATTATGTTTATGACAGGCGCTTCGGGCAATTGAATTCGTCTGCTTGTACTAATCACAAATTGCCCGGCGCGGCTGGTACTTTTCCTTCTCGTTTAATTGGTGGGATCTCCTCGGGAGTCATGCAACGCGAGAGAGTATCTGTTGAAATTTTATGTTCGAAAAATTATTGATGATTTTCGTGGTATTGCAATGATAACTCATGCAGCGGGAGAGGGCATCGGAATTCCTGCGGCGACCTATTTCGTATTTTAAGCCCGCTGTTAATTTCTTTCGACGAAATTGTCGCAGTTGGGCAACCGATATTTTGGCATCGCGGCTACGCTCCGTTCTGAAATGGATCCGATATTGATTCTTATCTTCTTTTTTTTCTTACAAAAATCGAATCATGAAATTTTCATTCTTAAATTCTAGAACAAGCGTTGTATAACCTTATTTTTGATTTGCTGAAATTCGAATTATTTGAATAATTTAAAGTGCAGGTTAAAAAATAGAAGAATGCGGTAATTGCATTCTAGATCGAAAAATAAAGGCCATTAGAACGAAAAAGCATTAACCCATTTTTCGAGATATATCCAATTCCACATTCAAAACTGTTACTCTTCGGGGCCCGTCGTCTCTATCCTGTCAAGGTCAACCTCGTGCGTTCATCCGACAGGCGCAAGAAAAGCCTTATCAAAAACATGTTTTTCCCCTTGTAAGCCTCCTAGAATGCCACTAGAATTTCCAGCCCGAGCCGCTCTCGAAAAACAGAGGAAAAAGGCCCGCGCCCCGCGTCCCGAACTCAAACAAAGAAGCCAAAGAACTTTATCGCCTCCATAATAGAATTATTCAACTGCATTCCTGTACGATTACTCCTGGAGCTACCAGCAGGATTTTTTTCCCTTCTAAATTTACAAAGTACAGCTCGCCCCGCGCGCCGGTACTATTTCTAGCCTCCTACCCGGTACTGTTAGTTTTATTGTAGCCTCGCCGCGCGCGCACGCAGTCCGCGTCGAGGAGCAGCGGCGGCAGCGCGGCTAAGGCCAAGTTAGGAGGAAGATAGCGCCGATTATCTTAACGATCCCCTGCAGCAAAACCTGAACGGCAACTCTCGCGGGGCCCCTTCTTCTTCTTCCTCTCTTCGGCGCGTTTCTGCAGAAGAAAGAAGGAGAGACGCCGCGGCCGCCGCCGTCTGAAAATAGCCTCACCTGAGGAGGATCTTCGCCGACTTCTTCTTGCTCCTCTTTCTTCTTCCTCTCCTCCCGGCTCGGCGATTCCAGTGATCCTGCGAGAGAGCGGCCGCCGCCGCCGCCGCCGTCGCTTTTTTGCTCTTACGCATCTCTGTATACTCGTTTCGCCGAGTTACAAGCGGCTACTGTACGCCCAGGATACTTGAATTAGAAATTATATGCAAGCGGCTCTCCGGCTCTCCG
>JAWWEM010000010.1:1745733-1789646 GCA_035582935.1 Ormyrus thymus
CGAAGCGCCCCCCCCCCCCCCCCCCTTTGGGCTCGAAGGTGAGAATTCGCCGGCAAGGCCGACGCCGGTCGTCGCTCGGCTGCGGCGCTCGCCCGCCGTGTAATGCGTTACACAGGCATTACAGGTATTATCCGCACTGCACGTATTACGAGTATTATAACGAACGGCGCGACCTCGGCGAGGAGCGGGCCCAGCCTCCTCTCTCCGTCTCCCCGCGCCGCGCGGCTTCGGCTTTTTGCCCTCTCCCCCCCCCCACCCCTCCCCGCCTTCTCTTTTTTTCCCCGACTTCTCGCTCGTCCGCCGCCGCCGCCGCTGCGTCCCACGTGCCTTTTTTGCGCCTTTTGCCGAGATGTTCCCTTCCGAAATGTTCGCCGGGCGACGGGCTTGATTTAAGATTATCCCCATCTGACAAATGCCTGTTTTCACTTTTTTCACCCCGCGCGCGCTCTCGCTCTCCGCCTTTTCGGACGACCCTCGTTCTTTCCTCCGCCGCTGGGCTTTTTGCTCGCTTTATCGTCCCCCGGGACGCTTTCGCTTGTGTACGTTTCACTTATTCTTATCAACGGCCCGTTGGATTAGCGGATATAAATTGACCTCCGTAACTAGTCTTCGTTATCTGCGACGGGGAGCACGGATTTCTTTCCTTCTTCGGCGCCGACTTCTTTTCATAAATCTCTCTCTCTCTCTCTCTCTCTCTCTCTCGGATAAAACGTGTCGTCGGGCGTTTTTCTAATTTTCCGCTACACGGCATTGTAAATATTATATCGCAAAAAACATTCCATTTGCGCCGCCGACACTTTAACTCTGCGTTATTCAACTGTCGAAAGAGTTCTATTAGCGTAAAACTTTTTCTTTTAAAGCTCTTATATAAAAAGCACTAACTTTTTTATCCCGTATCTTTACGGCGTATCAAATGATTTTCTTACTTTTCTCAAACGATCGTAAAAATTGATATTCACAGCGACGTCGCAGCGGCGGCGGCTTGTCTCCTTAACGGCGGCGAAATCGCGAAAAAAAAAATGATGAGAAAAAATGGCCAGATACGCACTTAATACCGTAAATACGGGAGATGCTATCCGCAGGCGAGCGACGCCGTCGTGCGCGTATGAATGGTTCCGAAAATGACGCTTTTCCTCTGGGTTACATCTGAATTAATTCCTTTCATAATGAAAAGGATCGCAATCTCGTCGCGCGCCTCGAAAGCTTTTACTCGTACGCTGCCAGCTGAGAAACGGTGAGAAATTAATTACTTGGCAATTTAGCCGATGCGTATGAAAATGAGCACACGCCGGCCAGGAATAGACGTTAAGTCAACAAACTGGAAGCGTTTAATCCCGGCAACATATACAGCGGGATCCTTAACGACTTTAATTGTTAACGATGATTACGCTCCGTAATTGCACGGTGCGTCTCGTTCAATTAAAAAAATCATCCCTCATCAGAGGCGGCCGGCCGATCGAGAGAAGTCCAAAGCGAATAATAACCATATATTTAACGACGACAGGATATATTCCGCGGGGAGAGAGAGAGAGAGATTTATCGGCCGGAGAAATCGTGCACCGCGAGAAGAAAAAGGCTAATCGAGGGCTTCGCCGATAAGCAGCCAATTAATATTCAATCAAAGCCGCCCGATATCGAAGTCGAGATCGAAGATAGTCGCAGGCGCGCGCGCGCGCATCCGGCCACGGGGGACGTGCAATCTCGAATCTACAAAAGTCGCTGCCGCCGCCTGCGACCGCGACGCTCGCCGCGGCGAGTCGGAAGCTGCGTCGGCGCAGCGCTCGAGCGCAGGTGACATCATACTCTTCTAGCGCTCGAGAGCGGGACGGGGAAAAAAAGGGAAGGCCGGACGCGTCGGGAGAAGCCGGGCGAGCGTGAAGTATATATCGAGTAGGAAGGACGGGGAAAAAGGAGGAGAGCTCATTCATGCCTGTCCGAACGCGTCCGAGGATGGATTTTTGAGCGGATACCGGCTCGGTGCCTGGCTCGCTCGCTCGTTTTTTCCCTTACTTCGTTTTCGCCGGGGCATTAAAACCGTTAATACCGAGGTGCGCCGCGCGCGCGCGGATCTAAATTTGTATTTGCACGCCGGGGAAAATGACGCTCGTCGTCCGCCAGGCTGAGAGAGAGAGACAGAGATAATTCCGCCGCGCTCGCAGTCGAGGCTCGAGCTTAATTTTTCTCGGGAGTTCGTTCGCGCCGTGTTATTTTTTTCGCGTCAATCATTAGCGGACTTTGCGCCGGACGAGATCGCGACTCGCGGGGACGGAATACCAAGGAGGACGCGCCGCGAGAGCGGCGTTGTCGAACACGTTTCTGGGCTTTACTTTAAATTACTTCGGAGGGAGTAAAACTTGTTTTCGTGACTTTGGGTTTAAGGGACGATTAAATTTACTCCTTACGGCTAAAGTTTTTTAATTAAAAAGCAAATACAAAGCTGCTGCTTTGCCTAAGGAAGTTCGAGTTTCCATTTCAGTTGTTTAAGGCCAAAGTTCCCGAGCCCGTGCTAATCATTTCTAATAAAAGTTGAATCCAGGAGCTCATATTTATCGCAACGTTAATCCTACCTACAAATACCGAAGTTTAAAATGGTCGAGTAAATTTTTAAAGTCCTTCCTTCTCCGTCGAGTGCGAAGCGTTAAGAAAATCTGAAAAATTACTGCCGACTCTCGCCGAATCTACTTCTTGGATTCAACGGCCAATTTCTTACATTTACCTGCGAAAGGGGATCACCTCCGTCGCACCGAAGCGCAAAAAAAAGCAAGTACTGCAAAGAGGCTTATCGATCCGGCAGCTCTCTTTCCAGCGGTCCGCGTCACCACAGGCCGATGGAAGATAGCAGCGCTGCACCGGCAGCGGGAGAGAAAGAGAGAGAGAGAGAGAGAGATGGAACGACGCATGCGTGGCTAGTATTAGCCGGCTAGTCTTCCTCTCTCTATAAACAAGCTTAGCCGGGCTTCGCGGCTGCTTTCCCGATCGGCGACGCAATTCGTCCGCTGCAGCCGACGGTCGATTTCCTCGTTACGGATGCGCATTCGTACGGCGTGTCGCGGCGATTAGCGCCCTCGGACTAATTGATCTCGCGCTCATCTCGAGCGAGCCGGCCGAAGGAAGCTCGATAATTAGCCGGCTGCGTTGCCGCTCGCGATTCTAATGAGATGCAAAGAGCCCGCCGAAGGATTACTAGGCTCGGCCTGGGGACTTTGCCGAGGGTTTGCTTAGGACTGTCGGGGCTTTCGGCGCGCTCGTCCAATATTGAGTTCTTGACGCGTTTGCTCGGTAGGAGCAAATGTTCGAGTACTTTTTTTTCGGAGGCTACTTAGCATTGATTGGGTTTCAATTTATGAGCGCTCATCGATTACCATCAGCTTGTTTCTTGCCACCTAATTTGAATATCTGCTGCGGCTCGTAAACCGTACAAACGTATCTTGCGTTAATGCATTCCTATCGACGGATGATCGCAATCCGAACAATTTTTATGATTGCTTTCGGCCCATTATAAAGTGTATCAAGCTCCTTTTTAAATATGTGCATAAGTTATTTCAGCTGTTTTCTAACTCGTTTCTTAATTGCCACAGCTTCTCACGGACTTGTAAGCGGCATAATCGACACGTGAAAAATGGCAGCTCAAAAGTGGCGAAATTGATATTACAATATACTTGTATAACTGCGCGTAACAAATGCCTTCGAGGAATCAACAGGGCGCAAGACACAATCGTTTGTCCCGAAGCCTCGAGTTTACTTTTCACTTTATAACTTTTAAAGAACATAGTAAAACATTTACTCGCTGCTTTTTCGATTCTTCGAAGCTCCCGGGAGTGTTCGTTTTTAAATGCAGCTTGGGTCCCTCCTCGTAATCGTCGATAAAACTCTTATAAGGATTGAATTTGATGGCAGCGTTGATATTTAAGCAGCTCCAGATTGTGCGAAAGATGTTGCAGCTTCCTTACAGTAAAATATATTTTACGTAGCGTCGTAAAGTGGCAATCTCGAGGAAATATAACATCGGCTTTTTATGATGTAGCCACAGAGAAGATCTCAAAGTTTACGATGGGAGAAAAGTCGAAAGATAAAAAGTTAATTTTTAGCGGCCAATCTGAAGCGGTAAAAAATTATTTATAATGTTTCGTCGAACGGAATCTGCTGTGGACACTCGTTTTATTTCGTTGTAAAGTTTGATTTACATCGGTGTGTAACTAAATTTCATTTGCTCAACTGCGATAAATTTGATAATTAATTTTGCCTTTATGGCAAATCAATTTTATTTATTGGGAAGCACACAAATTTTATACGAATTTCTTAATTAAACAGAGAATTTAAAAAATTGCACAGTAAGAGCCAAGAAGACAATAAATAATGAATAACGAAAGCAATGTATTTGTAACAATTTATAATTAAAATGTTCTATTCTCAAACCATTATTCGAATCACTGCGACCTTCTGCCCAATAATTATCTACTCTCACTGTAAATTTCTCGCTCCGCCGCCCAACCAGAGAGTGACCAATCTCTCTCTCCCGCATGACTTGACTTTCACACCCTAATAACCCTCAAAAATCGCGGACCTTCAAAGGAAGCTCCATCCTCTCCGGCGGAGCCGAGGAAGAAAATCCCAGCCGTGTAAAAAGTAAAAGCCGGCACAGTCGCCTCTCCCGTCACTTCCTTCCGCGTTTCCCTCGCGGCGGCCTCCTCAAAGCGAGGCGTCCCTGGCCTCGGCCCGCGACACGTTTCGCAATCCGTTTTCCGCGCTCGGTCGCCGAGCCGACCGCCGCCGAAAAAAGGAAACGCCGCGAGCGCGCGCGTGACCGCGAGCTTTTCGGAAACGACGGGAACGAGGCGGTAATTCGCGATGTCCGAGCGCGGCGTGCCGAGGGATACTCCTCGGTGACGGATTCCGGCCGCGCGGAGCCCCGCTCGTTGCGGTCGGTAATGAGCAGCCGCGAATGCTGCTCGTATTTGCTTAGGTTTAAATTCGTTTTTCATTTAGACGGTTAACGGTAAATGTCGCGTTGGATAAAGTTTGGCCATCTGTTTTTTATAAAAATATGTTAGAAAATTATTGCATAAATGTAGAAGCCTCGGCTCGAGTCGTACTTTATCGGCAGGAATAAGTTCTTACTTCTTTATAATCGTCCCAAAGCCGCGAAACCCAGCCGGAATATTGAACACCTGACTCATCCCAAAGAGCAAACAATAAATTCCGGCCACTCAGTCCAGCCGAAGCGCTTCAAAGAAGGCTTCATAAGCGTTCGTGCGTCCTCGCTCGATCCTCCAATTCCGCTCTCCGGGCGGCTCCTCCGCTGCGAAGGCGCCGCGGCAAGGACAGCCTTCGTCCTTTGCCAAAGTCGCGCGGCCGGCCGCGTTTACGCGGGAGGAGCCTCGGCCGCCGAGAGAGAGAGAGAGAGAGAGAGAGAGCGCGGCAGCCGTTTCGCTGCGTTCGCACGTTCCTGCGTCGCCGCGCGGATGGAGCTTTTTGGCAGTGTTCGCAGTTTGGAAAAAATTCTCGCTGCAAAAGCGAGGCGACGGAGGAATTTCCTTTTATTCTTGCGCTCCTGCGGCGGCGGCTGCCAGATCTGGGGGGGGAAATTATTTTGGCGCTCAGAGATGCTTTGTACAATTGAAACGAGACGATTTAAAACTGTTGTAAGGTTTTACGATAAATGTCGTTTGTAGACTAACGTTCAAGGAAACGTTTACATATCAAATGCGATCGAATCGCTTTTATTAAAACGTCGTGTTTTGGAGCTGATTAAAAAAACATTTTTCAATTTCTACGTCTGCCCAGAGCGTCAGCAGTGTCATTCATCATTTATATATCGTACTAATGTTAATTAAAGATATGGCTTAAGGATAAAACGCGTTTATGAATGTATATATTCAATCGTTCTAATCAAAGTGAAGACCAGGAAATAAAGGTGAGGTCGAGGTCGAACGTGACAAAAATAAAGGCGCATTCATTTTCAACGCCAAGATTTATTTTTATAGCTAAACACCTCCTATGGAAGATTCATCGCTTCGGGATTATTTTTCGTTCTCTTTTGCGAATTTCAGACTCGAGCGCGCTTTAATGCCAGGCTGCATTCGAAGCGTTATGAAAATGTGTAATCACGGTTCTTAAGCTCCTCTTACATTAAAGTTTCCATTTTACGAACAATAATTCTAATGAACGCTGATAAGCGGAGTATCGCGAGAGCTTTGAGCGCGCAGAAGGCCGCTTTAATGACTGTTTATGTTAAGCTCGGGGCAAAAAAGAGAAAAAAGGAAAAAAAATTGATGCGTAACGCACTTTTTACGATGCGTCTCGCAGCTAAGGTTTAAGAAAATTACATCCTGTTTTTACTTGCGCGATGCTATCTCGATTACCGGCGCGCACGTTCCTGATCGCGCATTCGCTGTGTGAATCAGCACTTTTAATTATTCCGAATGCTCTTGACGCGCTCCTTTTGTATATCTAGGCGAGTTATTACTTTCCTCGTTTTATTCCAAATAAAAGGACGTCCGGGGCAAAAAGCCGTTTAAATCACCCGATAAGCTGAGCTTCGTTTCGTTATGTATTGTTGTTTATTAGAAATCGTGCTCGTTAAAGCAGCATATTATTTTACTACTGTATGCTTACGTTACGTTGGCTTACTTTAATTAAGTAATGGTAAAAAGCGCTGGAAAGGATTATTGTATGAGTAAGTCTAAGACTATGTGCGCATGTGGTTAAACGACGCAAAAAATTCTTACTGCTGTTTATGGTTAGAAGCAATTTTATTGTCACAATTCAAAGTGGAAAGATGGATGTTTAATTAAAATTTCCATACTTAGTTGTAATCATAATATTCCTGTTGTTATGATGTTTGCTTGCAATGATATTCGAGAGAAATAAGCACGACCATTAAAAATTAGCCTTTATATTATCCTAGAAATATTATCTTTTACGTAAGCAATCTAAATAGGTAATTTAAAGCAATTTTCATTACGGCTTATTTTTAAATTCCGAAAAAGCCTTATTTTTTAAAGCGAGAATGAAAGTTTTGTCAGGCGCGTTTCGCAAAGTGACACTAAAACATTACTCAAAAATCCTGATGCGTTAAAGTGCAGCAATTCCAAAGAATTCTAAACAGCAACTAAAAATGTCTCAACTGCGTGCGACAACCCAAATGACGAGGAAAAGTCGCGTCAAGCATAATCGTTTCCCTTGTAAAGCCTAACGTTTCGAGTTAATTTTCGCACAATTACCGTCATCTTGCGGTGGCGGCCAAATGCGAAATTCCTCCCGACGATTTCACTCTCCGCCAGGTCCAAAAAACGCCGAAAGCAAAAAGCAGCAGCAAGCTCGCGCGCGAGGCGACACCGCGAAGCTTTCGAGTCTTGAGCGCTCTCTCTCTCTCTCTCTCCTCGCTCGCTCGGCTCGCGGGAGAAAGGGACGGAGGAAGTAAAGCTATAATATCTGGCTTGGGGAGCCGAGTAGAGCGGCGACGACGACGCACGACGCCCGAAAGAAAGTTCTCGTAGGCCAATTTCCTAATAGTCGGCGTGTAGCATTGAATTCAATTGAATAATAGGCCCGGAGGGACGGCGCGACGTGAAAGCCAGCGCCCAGAGATCGTTATATCCGTTGCGCACTTACCCGAGCCGGGGATGATGCTCACGTTCGGATGTTCCCATAGCCGGCTCTTGTCGCCGCGACTTATCGCTCGAGGAAATGAGGAGCTTTCCGCGGCTGCCCTTCCACGAGCCGGCTATTGTGCGCCGCCTCCTGTCCGGGAAGGCTCGTCCAGCGAGGGAGGACGCGAAATTGGCCTGTCGCGGGAGGAATTCGGTCGGGCCTATATTGATCGCGGAAAATTCTGGCGCGGATCGGCGCTTCGCGGCGAGGCCAATATTGTGCGCCGCTCGAGGGAAACCGACTTGCGCGAGTGGAGAATCGGAATTTATATCGATCGCGGCCAAATGCACCGGCATTTGCTGCCTCGTTGGCAGTGAATTGAAGTAATCGAATGCGAGCAGTAATGGCCGCAGTTGTAAATCATTTAGAAAAGGATCCGCAGAATTACTGTGCATGACCGTAGCATCCTGCTTACTTTAAATTTTATTACATTGTTTTGGCCGCGCATTACATATCTCTTTGTGGCCGCTTTCGAGCCGCTAAGTCGAAAAATAGAGGCAATAAAAATAAACTGTGTACGAGTCAAACATTGTTCAAAGTGAATTACAACCAGTTGGCACCGTAAAACATTGTTTTTGACAGATTAGCTGATTGTTCCTATAAAATATCAAATGGAACTTGTAAATTCTTTCGATAGCTGTGTAATATGTAATGATCGAGTGCGGTCAAAATTGTTTTTTACGTGCAGCTCAAAAGCACAATTTAATATTTTATTAAAGGATCTTGATGAAGAACGACGGGTAACGTCGAGGATTAGGAATCAAAGACGAAATACACAGTTCTTATGTTGTTACGCCTTATAAAAACGTAATTGCTTTTGAAAGAAAGTTAAAACGATGAGACTACAAAGCAAGATTATTTAGTATTAGCCTGCATTGAATTATTACCATTGTATGAGTTATGATTGTAACGATTATTTTTTTCATTCGGTGAATGGCATTTTTGAGATACATTACTGAAACATGAAAATTACCAATAAGAAAACATATCTGCTGCTTCGTAGCATTATTTCAATTTGTCAATATAATCATTGAAATATAATTTTATAAAAATTATAATAAATTTGATATTCACGTTGATTTAAGCAGACTCTTTAATGAGCGACAATTCTTGCTTAATTGAAACACTTCAAACATTCGTAGAATAACGCCCTTATCGTCCTAAAATATCAAAGAGAATAACACTTCGAACTCTCGGCGAAGAAGCGTAAACTTCCTTATTTACTTAAAAGCCCAATATCAGCTGACCCTCCCCGAAGCGTTCGCCTAGAAAAAGCGAGCTCAATTCCGGGAGGCCTGAAAACGGCAATTTACACTCGACCGGGGAATAGAAAAAGAAAAAAAGAAAAAAAGAGCGACCGAACGAGGATATTCGCCGCCTCTCTTTGTACGACATCCGCGTGTCACTCGCTCGGAATTAAGTAATGTGCGCCGCCGCTGGCGGCAGAGCAGCGCCCGGAATCGGAGCATCGAAGAATTGCTAATTAGTTAAACACTGCGTAAACGGCCTCCTCTACTGGTTTAATGGAGCGCGACGGCTTGTTAACGGTAAACTACTCGCGTTAAGGAGGTGAGGATTCGATCGCCGACTGCAGCCGGAGCGGAGGAGGCTCCGGCTGCAGAGCGATTTTCGTGTTGGCTGTTTGTGGCCGCCTGTGTTTATCCTGTCATTCGCACTTACTGGATAAGTGGGGGACGGAGGCGATCATATTTTAAACACTGAGATTAGTTTAATGGGGTATTTTTGACCGCTGCGATGCACTCGGAGAATGAAATAGTCTGTATTGTTTGGAAGCCGAAAGATTCTCAGCCGCGCGGTTTCGTTGTAAAAATAAAATTCATTTATTCGATAAAAGTACTCGATCGAATATTGCCAAGCAATTCTGAAAATTCTTTGCATTTGAATTATCGTTACAAGTTATTGTTACGTGCTTAAATATGTAACGATTACGTAGGCAAGCATCAATATTATTCAAATTGGAAGCATAAATACGTTGTTGAAATTTTAAGCGAAACAATTAATGAGATTGATAAATGAAAAGGCATTTTTTCATCGATTATTTCTGCAATCAAAGTAGGAAATTGTAATGCCTTTAAAATTATCGGAACTTTAATCTCCAAAGAGGATATTTACGTCACGCATTTATTATATTCTCCTTTAAATGGTAAATGAGTTCAATAAAATAAATTGAAAATCAAGTACGATTAATGTCTGATCAGATTAAAGGCGAGCATTCATGTTAGGTCCTATCGATCTGCATATGATTAAATATGTATTTCTATCTTAAATAGCATGCAGCTTAATATTGTCACCTTTAATACAAAAATTTCTGCTGTCAATTAGTTGGTTAGTTATTAATTCAAAATAAAATCTGCAAAGCAGACACCAATGATTTCTCTACTTTAAGTAGTTTAAAAAATTATTTTAAAGTATTTAACAAAACTTACTTTTTAAAATTGCATGAAAAGTTTTCTTCAAAGGAAAAATGCTATTGTTATGAATAAGCAAGGAGAATATACATGCGAAACTTTTTTTTATCAAACGTCAAAGATCATTTTGAAACCTTTACATTTCTTAAGCTCCGCTTACACAGTATTCATCGAAATTCAATTCATTGAGAATTAAACAGGTCGAGGGTCTTCTCAAGCATCAAAACATTTCCAATTCTATTCCACCGAAGCTCATCCCATCCGAGCGCAGTAAACTCCGCTCTCGCTCCACTCCCCCACCGAATTAGCACCGAGAAAAGTCCGACTCCCAAGAGGTAGGCACTGCAATCGCGAGCTTTTCCGAAACCAAAGCGCATCCGGCCGTTTCTCATTCGACAACGATCCCGGCCTGGCACGATCTAAGCCGCGCGCGCCTTAATCCGCCTCGACTCCCATCTATAATTAGCCGCCTCTCGTCCTCGCTCACTTCCCCGATAATCTAGATCGACGTGTGCGCTCGGAATCGCGAAGCGAGAGAGCAGGTGGCGGCGACGACTCGCCGCGCAAGCCAAAGAAAAGGAAGGGGCGATCGCGGAGCGCCCGCAGCCTGCTGGCGCCGCTGATTAGACTCACTTTTCTACTTGCTCGTGCCTGGCGATCGTATTTTACGGGATAATTTCTTCATACAGCGCTGCCGTCGCCGCAGCGCGAAAAAAGCTCCCGCGGCCCTTTTTTGTTTCGCGATCGCGAGAGCTTCCTCGCCGGATGCGCCGAGCGAGGCGGCGAGGCTATAAATAGAGTTTTATTGATTAATAAAATCGAGTTCTCGACGAGCCGCGTAAAATCCCCGGCCGTTTTTCCCCGTTGATTTCTGCGCGAGGTTCCTTGACTCCGGGAGAGCTGCTGCCTGCCAGGGGGATCGTTTCGCGATCGTGCTTTATGCATCCGCGTAATTTCTCCTGGCATTAAACAAAATAGGCGCCCGGATTTATAGGACTGGTGCAGCGTTTCCGAGAGGGAAATTTTTTTTTTTTATTTTTCAAACCGTCCAGCTCGATTTACCTCTCCGTTGATGTTACGTCGACGGAATTACTTTAATATCGGATTACAAAATGGTGAATTCCGTTTAATATTTGATATCTCTCTCTCTCCGCGCCGATGAAACGTGGCGGGAATTCAGGTCGGCTATTTCAAATTTACTGCCTCGGCATATCAAAATTCGTAACAATGTACCCGGAGAGAGAGGATCGATGCGTGTAATGTGAATTTGAAAAGGGATCACAGCATACGTGCGTATATTCTATAATGGATGTTTCTATTGTGAATTCCTAAACGCGGACACGCAGAGAGAACGACACGCGCCGTTCGAGCTTTTTTTCTCAAAATCTCCAAAATGATACACCTCGCGCTGGAAAGATGCAGAATTTAACGTCCCGGGCGCAAAGCGCGCGAAACTCCACAAAGGACGAAAGCCCTGCGCTTCGCCCTACGAAGTAACAGCAAAACAAAACCGCCTCCTCCCGGAGAGTCCATTACCGGCGGCACAATGTGTAGATAGCCGCGCGCGCGTCAGATTTTTCTAAGCGATGACCCGTCATCGAGGATGAGCGCCCCTCCTTCGGCGGCGATCGACGAATCAGAAAAGCACGGCGTAGAAAACGCGTACAAGAAAGTACGAAGCGCTGGAGATGAGAAAGGAGAGGAGAGTCTGCTTCGACTTTTTCGCTCCAGCGCGTCGCATCCCTATATACAGGCAGAAAGACGCGTCGACGCCCGGCGCTGGAGGAGAGAGAATGAACCGGGAGAGGATGCCGAGAGGAGAGCGCGATGAGCCACCTGGCACTTGCCTTGCCGTAAGGACGGCTCTGTAAAACGGAATAACGCCGAGCGCCGTTCGACTGACGCTGAGGGGCGCGGGACGCGCGATCCGCGGGCTTGATTCCGCGCCGTTAAATCGTCGACGCTGAGATTTAAATGAGAAGTAATGGCTGGGCTGGTTCATGTGCTTCGTCGGCTTTTCTGGCGGACGCTGATTTCGCGACGTTTACGGTCACGAACTTAAGGGCAGTTTATTGCCTCGGCGCTTTGTTCGTTTCGAGTCGTGTTTTAATCGTAAAGTGGACGCTTTGTTTGTCATTGTTTTGGGGCTTGATGAACTGCTTGCGTACTTTATTAATTGACGACGAGACGGTAAATTTCAATCAGCAACGTATGTAAAAGGTTAAAAGTATATTAAAAGAAAGGTTAGTTTATCTTGTGTGCAATGACTGATGGGTATACCCTGGTATACCCTGGTAGCAATTTTCCGATAATATCGCTAGAATCTAGGTAGATTTTAGCGTTGTAGCTAAATTTCATTAATAAATTCTCGCTAGAGCATTAATACCGGGGCTTACCAGGGCTTTTCTGGAAAAGTTCTTTTTCCTTAAAGTTTTTTTCCCCGTCGGGGTTATTGGCCGCCTCAGGCGGGGCTTATCGGTGCTTTTTTGAAAAAGTTTTTTTCCCTTTTACCTTTTGCCCTTTGCCTTTTGAAAGAAGTAAATTTTTTTTCATTTTTTAGACCAATTATATTGTTATTTAGAGTTATCTTGAATCATTTTTTATGACAAATATTGTAAGCATAAGTTTTTTTGTAACCAATAAAAATTACTTTCTCGAGGAAAGGATTGGATGGCGAGGAAAGCAGTCCTTTTGTGACTGGCTTGAATCCTCTTGTACGCAAGAGAATTGATTTCAAGAGGATTTTCCTCTGCTCATGAGAACTATGGTTTTTCGATTCAAAAAAATTTTATTCGATCTGAAAGGAAAAACATATTTATAATGAACGGATCGGATTCAGAGGAAAATAATTTCTCACGTCTCGTCAGTATCCTCAAGATAAGTCGACACCTGGACTCCGAAAACTACGGAGCGCACCACCTGGACGTCATCATCGGGGAGGAAATTGACACCTATACCCTGAAAACTAAGAACCATCTGGACATCATTATCATCGGCAACCTGATGATGATTTCGATCAAATATTGATACAGCAAAAGCAGCATAATAAAATCTATTGAATAATTATTGCATTATTTATATTTTTTTATTTTAATGAAAAATTAAGAATTAAATAATTTGACATCGCAATGCATGCGCAAAGGCTCTGTTATATTCCACCGATATTTATACTAGAATTCTTTCTTACAGTTCTAGATCAATTCTGTCTAGCGGATCTATCTGGAATCTAGACTTCTAGCTAGAACTTATCGGAAACTTGCTACCAGGGTAGTGACAGTTTATTAATTTATGTAGCGATGCGTTAAGAATTTCGTATTAAAAAAGAATGATGATCGCAGTTAATTAATTTTTTCCAGGCGCATCAATTTGTAATAACAACTTTAATGAATAGCACGTAAATAGGAGCGTAAATATGCTTATTAAGTAAAAGTCGTTTAATATTAATACTCGCGTTCGTCTATGTCAAGTGACGGGAATGTACGTTGGCAGCTTTTTATGTAATTATTACTCCATTCTTAGAATCAATTATTCATTTGTTTCAATGTCCGTCGTATTCTAATAATATTTTTTCACGTCTCATCGTGTTTTTTATCATAAAATCAATGTTAACTTTTCATTTTTAAGAATTTGTAAATAAAAACCATAAAATAAATAATTGTTGATTTTAATCCTTTTCCATTACTATACTATTTTCCAAGTATTCAAAGCATCACAAGAATCGGCTTGTAAACGATCTTCCACGTAGGCCAACGTAAAAATCTAAACAAATTTATTAAATACTCACATTTACTTACAAGGAAAAAATTCGATTTTATGTACAAATACCTCAGTCTCGTCGTCGTAAACATCCGAAAGATGCGATGTACCAGTATATATACGCGCGCACAGTTTTAGGTAAAGCGTTATTTACAACGCAGTAAATTAAACTCTAAAAGGCTAATTCGAAAACTCTCAGGCACGCAGTATATCATTGTTACAGCGGCTCGCGGATCCTCTGCAGCGGGCACATTAGTAAAGACGCGCCGATCGAGCTTGAAAATTAACATAACGCCGCGAGATCGTCCGAAAAAACAATGGAAATCTGCGCGCTCCGAGCGCCCGGCGACAAGGAACAACAGCACCCGCCTCCGGGGCTGACTCGGATCCGAACCCCGCGCAGCCCGCGTCCGTCGCTGCGCGGCGATTCGGCGTAACGAGTTTCCAGGCCCCCGGGCCGCCTTTAAACTCCGGGGCCTCTCGGCCTCTCCCTAAGCCGGCAATAATTTTTCTCGCCCCGGCCCCTGATATACGGCGAGCTCGCGCCGAGAGAATGAAAAAGAGACAGCGGCAACGGGAGGCAGAGAAAGATGCCTTGGAACGATGGGAGGAAGGAGCGCCGGGGGGATTTGGAAAAATTTAGCCGGGGAAAAATTTATATCCGCGCGATGGTGTATCGTAACGACCGAGCCTATTATTAACGGCCGAGCATTTTTTCGGGCGCCGGGGTGATCGAGCCCGACGATTATTTCGTCCGGGTTTGGCAATTATTCCTTGGAATTTGATTTTCCTTTTTTATCCGACGAGCCGGGCAATCAGTTGCGAGTCAGTGATAACGCACTTTGGGTATTTTTAACTTGAAAAGTTTCGTTAATTGAGATACTAATTTTCTCTACGGTTTTGAGTGCTAAATAAATCTATATTTAAGGTTTAAAGCTTGTTTACACAGTTCAGCGTCTAAAGCGTGAAATTTAGCGCGACATTTATTATTCCATAATCCCGACCTTTATAATGGTCTAGCCTTCGTAAGCTTTTAAGCAACATAGATGTTGCGACTGTGCAAGATAGTTATTGATTTCTTCCCGCCGCAAGACCGCCAATAAAATAAAAGCCCTTAATTCGTCTCGCTTTAAATGCTTCATCAGGCTTTATTATATATTTAAAGTTCTTTTAAAAGATTTCTCAAGTACTTAAGATAAAAATTTTTACCGATGAAACTTTTCGAATAATTTTATTGAAAACCAGGTAAATTTCTTTATCGAAACTTATTTGCCAGTACTCTCTGCCCCAGAAAAAGTTTTCCCGTGAATATTTTTTCCCCCAATTACTGACTTCGAAGTAGTTTACGTCCGAATTCGAAATTCGCTGCCGGAATATACGGTACGACTACCTAGGGATTCGCTTAACTTCAAAAATTTACGTTCAAATTCTAAGAAATCCTTAGACGGCTGAATAACAGATTTTGAGCGGACGTTTGAAAAACAAAAAGTTGCTTGAACAAGCAAGACTTGTAAATCAGACCGAAATTTCCTGAAAAAGTTTACTGCCGAAATTCGGGGAACCCCGGTAAATCTTCTTAATCGTTTGACTTCAAACTTTAAGTCCTCTCCGGAGGAGCGTATAATCGGGACAAGCACCTTCCGATCCGATGGCGAAGGAAAAAAGAACGAAACAATAAGAATAAAGAAAGGCGGTTTGAAGACTACTTGCGAAGTCCAGTCCGGCCGAAATTCGCTCGCGCAAAAAGGAAGAGTCGAGAAAGCAATCGGCTTTTTTTAGCATCTTCAGCGAATCTTCGTATAAACCAGGCTCTTTATTTAATTCCGTCAGCCCTTCTTCCCCGGCAACCGCCTTGGCCGCGAAAGTGCAAGTGCGCAAGCTCCTCCTTTGATCCTCGTTGAGAGTTCCAGAAATAGCCGCCCCCATCCCTTCGCCCGCTGTCTTTATCCTTAAGTACCATATAAAAATGGCGAATTCATGCGGAGCGGCGCGGAGAAGAAGAAGAAGAAGCGGCAGGCAGGCAGGCAGGCGGGCAGGCAGCGGGCAGCAAGAACAAGAAAAGCAGAGGCAGGGAATCTCGATTGAAATCCGCTCTCGTCTATATACGGGAAAATAGAATGGCCTAAGTCCCCTGTCGCCGTCGTTACGTTAACTCCTTCGTTCCTTTTTCTCGGCGCAAGAAGACGTCGTCACACGCGCGCGGCATCCTCTCAGTCCTCTTTTTCCCTCTCTCTCTCTCTCTCTCTCCGTCTCTCTCTCTGCTAAGGACGGAGATGCACTCGCGTGCATCGGCTGCTTCTTCTGCTGCTCCTTTAAGGCTCGCGAGGAGAGCCTCTATTTATAGATCTTGGCTATTATCTACGGATGCGTGAGTGGCGTCGAAGGTAGATGTTACCGTAGATACGGAGAGGGAGAGGAGGGGAGGGGGGGGGGGAGAAGGGGCCTGACCGGTATCCTGTTGAGCCTTCCCGAGACGATCGTTCTTTTTTCTTTTTTTTTTTTTTGGCTGCTCTCAATCGACACGACGATAACGGATGGGCTTATTCAACTTCGTTCACTCTCTTTGGAGTCGGCTTCGGCTTCGTCCTTTTGGGCCGGGATTCGCTGAGAATTGGTGTGTACCGATTTAATAAGATCCTGGGAGACGCGGTATTCTGCATAGATTCGTCGATGTACAGTTACAAAAAGGCTATTTAACTGTTAAAATTGTACACCGAATCCTCCCGGCTGCGATAACTGTAGTATGAATTTTTTTTCGGATTCGCGAAGCTGTATTTTTAATATGCCGCCGCGATTCGCCGACGAAGATCAAAGGTTACATTCGATTTGCGCAAGCAATTGCTTTAATTGCAATCTGCGAGCCGTTTCGTTAGACGAGTTATTCGTCGATAATTTTTTTTTTTTTTAACGAACGTAATAAAACGATTTTCATACAAAAGTAGCCTAAAATAACCCTGAACATTGGGGCGAGCGTCACTCCGAGACTTTTTATCTCGGAATCAAACTAACGCATTTACGAGTTAACAATAATGCTATAACTTAACACATAAATCACGTTGCTCATTCGCGAAGAATTTACGACACACTTCATTTATTTATATATATTTTTTTTTTTGCACGATGACTACTTTTTCCGCGATTGGCTTTTAAAAATCGTCTTCATTAATAACGAGAAAAATCAATAGATTGATAAACTAATTTCGCGGAGATGAACTTTGAATTTTATGCGACCGGCAGTGATTTACCACGTATTACAGTTCTGCCGCAGCGTTTAAAAGGCCGCCAAAGTCCCGGAGAATGGATGTCACCTCGGCCGTGTCGGCGACGTGCTAGATTTCATACAAAGAGAGCTGAGCTCGGCCTTTTACGTGGCATTAATTTTTCCCAGCCCCGTCGTCCCTTTCAGCCGCGTCAGCCTGCACGCGCATCGGCCCCAGAGAGCACAATCGTATCCCCCCGAAAACTGGTTGCGCCGAAATCTCCTCCTCGCCACGAATTCCCCCGTCGTCCTCCGCGTCCGACAGGTGGTAATCCGAGCTCTCGCCGCGGCGCAGCCCAGAAAAATGCCCCCGACCGGAGGAGCTATTTATATACCCGCGGTCCCGTAAAAAGTCGGCTGCCCGGCGCGAGTCTATGACTCGGGGAGCGGGGGGGGGGGGGGAAGAGCCCGGATCGAACGACGAAGAACTAGACCAAGGGAGCGAGAAAAAGGCGGCGGGATGACGCTGCGGCCGGCCAGAAGGTTCGAGGCAGGAGGAGCTCCTTGTTGTATTATAAAGGCGGCGACGGCGGCCCGCGGAGGGGAGAGGCGGAGAGCGGTCCTGCCGGTTTATAAATAGAAAATAAGGCCCCCGATTACTGCTCCTGGCGCCTCTCCTCGGCTCGCCGTAATGGCTGGACTCGGTTAATGGGAAGTTAATGTCGGGAAGGCTAACTACGGCCAGTCCTTACCTATTAGCCTCTCCTGTTCTTTCTCTGCCTCCTCGCGCTCCTCCTTCTTTATCTCTCGGCGGCGCGCAACGAGCGCAAAACGTTATCGGCGCCGAGTCGAGAGAGAGAGAGAACGGAGAGATGATGATTATCGGTCGTCGCCGCCGCGGAATTCCTGGCAAGGACTCGGCCGCGCACTCTGGCATCTCTCTCTCTTTCTCTCTCTCTCTCTTCGAAGCTCTTTTATCTCTCGTTGGCCGGCAGGCGCCAGGATGAAGTTGTCGCCGTTGCCGGGCGGATTTTCGAAAGGATGCTGCGCGAGCTCCGCGATAATGATGGATTCGAACAGTTTTACCGTTAAGGCCTCCCTTTTTTAGCGGATTCGTATACGCGAAGGCGGCGATTATTTCGCGATGGAAAACTCGACGCGGACAGTGATTGATGGCGCATAGGCGCCGCCGGTAAAAACAAGTGCATGGGAACGAAAGGATATTTGAAAGGCTGCGCGCTGCCCTGTCGTCGTCGTCGTCGTCGTTAAATTGGGTTACGGATATTACGCGCGGAGCTGCACTGGCAGAAATAAAACGCTGGATAAGTGATTTTTTTTTGTTTTTTTTTTTTTTTGGAATGAATTCTTTTTATGGTGGATAAAAATGACAGGAAATTCCTGGGAGTTTGCAGTGAAATATGAGCCTGTATTTGCAGTGATTCATCTATTTTTCTGCCTTGTTTTTTTTTTTTTCTGCTAAAGGAGCCGATTTTAACAACGTTGCAAAACTTGCGATGCGTTTTCTAGCTTTATTAAGGTAGTAAAAGCATTATAAATGTCAATCAAGGCCGTAAAATTTTTTTATTCCCTGATTAAAACAATTTATTCTTCTGCCGTTTTGTGCAGAGAAATTAATTCTAATTTAGTAGCGTCATAAATTGGTAATTTTTACAAGCGTTGCACGATATGCTAATGACTAAATGCTTCATTCATGTTTATTTATGAGAATCATTATGCGTAACACTGTGCATCTTTTCTGTAAAGAATCAAACTTTAAAATATTGCATTAACTTTTAATTAATTAGATTTACTCTATCTTGCCCGTATTAATTATGATGCGCAAGTCTTCGCTTCGCGCGCAATTAGAATGAAATAATTTATTTAAAATTCCTTCACATTTCTTTCATGAAAATTTACATTTTTAAAATGAAGATAATCATTTTACATTAACGTCTCTACAACTGTCTTGCTTGACGTGTAATAGTTATTTATAAATGTCACTTTCATCACGTACAATCTTGTCGACGTATTGAGTCTATATATATTCATTTACTTAATTTTCAATTTAATTTAATAAACTAACCGAAATTCCCGGAGCTAAATTTAAAATATCTCCCAGCACTTGAAAAATGTCCAAACCCCCCCCCCCCCCCCAATTTCCGCAAACTTTCGGCATCGGCACGAAACGCCGCGCCGATCCTCGCGCCACGCACACCTTCCCTCCCGCAAGTGGAAAAACGAGAGTGCGGGAGGGCAGCGCCGGCAGGAGCTCGTACGCTCTCTCTCTCTCTCTCTCTCCCCTCCCAGGAACAGAATCCAAGCGGAGTCGTTGCACCGCGGAAAAAGGATCCAGAACGCGGCGAGGCCGAGGATTTTTCAGCCGCCGCGGCGGCGAGCGAGTCCTGGCCGCGCGCGCTTTCGCGCCAATTTTCTTGCGGTACCGCGCCGCGAGGCGCGCACACGTACGCGCGGCGCTATTGTTAGAATGTAAGCCGAGCTTTTTTTGCGGCCCGAGCGCGGCCCGCAGGAGCGCTCAAAATAAGAAGCTGCGCCGCTCGTTAACAGTGAGCCGAGGAATGCGCGCCGGTAATAAGTAATTCTTGTTTACGTCCGGACGCATTGAACGTGCGAGCTGCGGGCATTCCCTGCCCGGCGGAGTTTTCCTTTGTGTTATTGCTCCTGTTCCCGGGGGTTCAGTAACCGGGCTAATTCAATGGCGCGGATTATTTTGACTTTTGTTTGAGTTTGTGCTTTAGGACTCGTCGCGTTATCTTAGTTTTACAAGGTTCGTTGATTGCGCAGATTTGTTTGAAGATTCGTATTTCCGCCGTACTGATTTCTGTGTTTTTTGCGAAAGAAAACGAGGAGAGTTATAAATATCCTAAGCAATTAATTAAAGCTAACTCTTAAAAGTAGTGTCGCGTTGAATTTCTAGAATTTTCTTTAAATCTATTATATAATGACCTATATTTTATAAAGTTAATTAGAGACGTCTTTTTTTTTCGCCTCGTAAAATAACTAATTGAATGATCATTTCCAACTTTTTCCAGAATTATCCTTGGTTTGTAACTAAATAGGTAAAATCCAGCCTCTGAATTAATTTACGTTTACCAAGAAAAATCCCGCAGAAAATCTAAAGTACAGGCCAGCTAAATGCTTTATACATTCGCTAACGCCGCAGGTATAGGATAATCGAATCCGAGAAACGGCTCGCTCCTCGGCTCGTCTCGATTCCTCTCTCCTTTCTCTCTCCCGCTCTCGGCGCGCACCTAAAATTGCAACTAATAAAATAAATTATTCTCGAATTATCCTAATTCATTCAGCGAAGCCCCGTCGCCGCCGCGATAATTTCCCACTCCCCGCAATTTTACAGCCTAGTCCCTATCTCCAGCTCGGCGAGAAGGATACGAGAGAGCGACTTTAAAGCACCTCGCGCCTTCATTAATTCCCCCGTTTCTTCCCGACTTTTTTCCTTTCCTTTCCCCCCCTCCCCCCGCTCCTCTCGCGCGCGAGCATCCTATTTACGAGGGTATAATAAAACGCCAGTCGTCGTCGTCGTCGTCCTCCTCCTCCTCCTCCTCCTCGTCGCTATTTAATTTTCCCCCGTGACTTTTTAAACGAGTGCGCGCCGCGCGGCTTTCCGAGAAGATGTGCCCCCTCGCAATAAAGCGGCCGCTCCGACGGTTTATACGGCTTTTTCCCGGCGCGCTGATTTTCCCCCGCGAGCACGGCGGACGCGCGGCCGCCAAGGTCAGGGGTGCTCGACGGCGAGTCGGAGAGAGAGAGAGAGAGCGAGGAGGGCAGGTGGGGAGCGGTTCAAATAAATCATTGTTCGCGTGGTTTTCGGATTGTGAAGGATCCTCGTCGTTGGCTCGACAGGGAATTTCGTCGTGAACTCTTGGAGTGGTGTTATTTGTTATAGTCTATCTTTCGAGCGTTGTAATTCAAAGCATAATTTTATGTAGACCACGATTTAGATTATTACTTTTGATTAGTTTTAAAAGTAAGACGCTGAAAAGTAATAATAGCAAGAGGAAACATTCATTCAACTGGAACTTGGATTCGGATGAGAAAAGTTTCATTTCACGAGTTAATTGCATTTTATTTGATTTGCACAAGGCTCTCTTTTACCAATGTAAATTTTTCAAAAGCCATCGTCCACTCGGATATAAAGTGACGTGATTACTTTGCGCAGAAGCGTGCATATTCTACAAGGATAGATTTATTAATTCTCAGAAAGATTCCAACGGGCTTACACAACATAATTTTCCACAACTTCCCAGTCGACTCGTCCTTCTCCGTGCGAACCCGAAACCTGAAAAATTATTCAAAAAGCACTGCAATCTCCCCCCCGGCAGAAAGATTCATCGCGAAGCTTCCCGTCTATTTTTAAAAGCCACCAGCGGAGCTCCTCGACGCCGAGCGCGCTTCCCACCCTCTCTTTCCCGACATCCGCGCCGAGCTCTTTCTTGCGGCCGATGCTCGCGAGCCCCGAGGCCTCGGCTGCCGCGGATCGCGACTCGAGGAGGGACGAGATTTCATTTGATATCGCGAACTGGGGCGCAAAAAGCCGCGCGGCGGCGGAGGCAGCTGGCTAAGTGACGCTCCTGCATATATGCATGCGCGCGGTTATGTTTATTCACCGGGAGGGCCCTCCTGACGGGACAGACAGTCTCGGCTGACGACTCGCGTATTCCGCCGCGGCGTTGACTCCCCGAGGATCAAAGGAGGGGACGTTTGTTAAAGGCGCTTTTAAATCGCGAAAAAGGCGCCGCGCGCGCTGGCAAGAAAGGCTCTGGTTAAGACGCGTCGTTGCAGGATTCTCGGGTCTGCGGAAGGTCTTGCTCTTGACCCAATGATAAAATTAAACTACAAAAAGAGACTTTCTAAATAGCTTTTTTGTTGTTTCCTTTTTTTTTTTGACGTAAGAGCGTGAAGAAACAGCCAGGTTTTGAATTATTTTTCGAGTTTTCTTGGAATCTCTTTGATTCATGCTTATATGCATATATTTGGAATTAATATGGATAATTTAATATCCTTCAGCTTCACCTGTTTACCTTGAAAATATGGGTCAAAATGTGCTCTTTCAGAGTTCAAGAACCAGCAAAGAATTCGATAAAGATTTTCAGGTTCAGTGTATATCTATCTCTACGTTTCCGATTGCACTTGGTTGCACAATCGCAAGAATTTAATTGCCTAATTAAAATTTAATTAAATACTTAATTCCACACCGACTTAAAATCAAAATCGTTACAGCAATCTTCTCTGCCTTAAATCAAAATCATACTCAAAAGCTTTTCTGAATAGCTCCAGCTCCCTTTGCAACTCCTACACCGCGGCGACTCTCGAAAAAAATCGGAGAAAAGCATAGCTCGACGGAGAGCTCGCCGCGAAGAAACTGCGAACATCTTCCACCTGCAGCCACCCGCCTCATCCCCCCCCCCCAGCCTCTCGGCGATAATTAGCGCAGGAAAGCCCGGCGGTTGAGCAAAGCCAAAAGCGAGAGAGAGAGACAGACGGGAGGAGCGAGGCAAAGCGGTTTAACTCCTAAGCGCCTCGGCTTTGACGCAGTTCGCGGCGTGCTTTTTCGGCCGCGGCTCGAGGGGAGAAGGAGGAGGGAGCGGAGCCCGCGAAGCCCTCTAACGAAGCTAACGAAGCGGCGCCGCCGCGTCATTGTCGGCGCGCTTCTCCGCAGCCGCGCTCCTCAAGTGCCCGCGAGCTCTCGCGAGGGGAATTAAAAGCGCGGCCGGCGTTTTTTTTTTTTTTTTTTTTTTAATAAATCAGCTCGCGCGATTCGCTCGCTTTCGTTATTGCCGCGCGAACGCTTTCGGATCGGCGCTTAAGCTTTTGTACACGGAGAAAAATTTTCTAGAAAAAATTACAATAGCACATTTTAATTTGATCACAGACTGTAAAAATCCTAAAAAATTACCATAGTTTCTAGTAAATCCGGTATTCACATTACATTGTCACTGGAATATATGCTGACAATAATTAAGATAATTGACATGTAAATTTCGTTTATTTGCCTGTTTTTGCGTTTAATGTTACCGAAACATTAATAAAGGGGTAAATTTTTAATTTCCTTCGCGCTGCGTTATTAATAAAACGTTTTAATGTTCAACGTCGTTAAATAACGTCAGGTTAATTTAGTCAACAAATAAAGCTCATCAGTAAACGACTGAACGGAAAATTCGAAGCATCCTCCCCCGCTGATATTTTCGCCGGGCGGATCGAAAGAACGTTTCATTAAAGCACTTAATTTAAGCCCCGAAGCAGCGATTCCATTAAACTTGCATCACGACCCGCCAACAATTTCCCATCGGCGAGCATTTCAATTACCAGGCAGAATCCGCGAGCCAAATCGACGAGCGGCAATTAAACCTCTCGCAATTACCCATCGCGCGCCCCGGCATCCAGCCGCCGTAGCGCAGCTCAGCCGCGCGTCCCGCCAATATATTTCCCCCGGAGCTTCCCCCCGATCGTCATTAGCATCCTCGCCGAAGCGTTCCGGCGCGAAAAAACGCCGCGGCTCGCGAGAGGCCAACTTTCCCGACCGCTCGCCCGCCGAAAACTTCGCCTCTCGCGTCGCGGCCGCGCGCGTTCCCCGAGCTGCTCGCGGCGCTCGGCGGCGGAGGTGAGGTGCGCCCGTACCGTTATCCGTACGGTCAAGGTACTCGATCGGAGGCCTGCTCGAGGCGGCGAAATCCGCCCAGCGGCGCGCCGCGTGTTCCTATAAATCTCGAGCGTGCCGCGAGCGAGTGTAAACACGAGGCGCCGGTTTTCGAGAATTTAGCCCGCGGCAGCGGGCCGAGGCTGATCGGGGGCCGCCCGGACGACGGAGTTTCGCGCGGGGCCCCGGTTTTAGGAGATGCGCCGGAGAGTTTTAGGCGAACGACGACGGATAGCCGAGGAATCGAGACTCGGGAACGCGTTTTAGCGGAGTCAGATGGATTCTGCTTGGTTTCGTTTGGCTCGAGGGCACGGAATTTCAGTCGATGACTGTGGAATTAGTTCGCTGCTGAATGTCATTGATGGAAAATAGCTGCATTGGATCGACGCTTAAAATGTGGAATACTTCTATCATGTGAATAAATTGCCCATCGATGGAAAAATCTGTGAGTGCTACTTACTGCCAGAATTATTAAAAGAAAATACGTTGTTGCGGACAATTTTAACGCAAATGAACAGTTCAATTTTTTCTTTTAATTCGATTCTGGTACAAACCTTTAGTACACTGAGAAAATTTTTTTTTAAAAATTACTATTTTAATAACACTGGTGAGACACACGCATATTTTTATAATTTTTACTATATATTTCGTAAATTTTACTACATTATTTGAAGCTTTTAGTACATTATTGGCAAAATTTACAAAATATATAGTAAAAATTATTAAAATATGAGTGTGTCCCATGAGTACCATTAAAATAGTCATTTTTACAAAAAAAATCTTAATTTTTAAAAGAAACTTTTCTCGGTGTAGTTATATGCTCTTTATTATACTCAAAAATTTGCCTCCTCCTAACTGACCTACTTACCTTCCACAAAACTCCAATTGCATCAATTTTTAAAACCGCAATAGAATTCCTCCGGAGCCTCTTCTCCTCCCATCCACACAATACCTGCGCTCGCGAGCCTCTCCACGTAACGACCGCTTAATAACGCTACTCCAGTTGAGAAAAAAAAAAGAACGCCGAGAGCTATATTACAGCCTCTAGCCTCTGTTTATCGATAAATTAGCAGTCGATATCTGGAGTGGAGTTCCCGCGGCGCCACGGGAGTTATTGACCCCTCGATTTAGAGCCGCTGGCCGCGGCGTTTTCGCCGAAAGCTGTTTACGGAAAAGCCTCGCGTTTACGGAAAAAGCCCGAGGATTTTTTTTCGCCGAGCGCCCGACAAATCGCGTATCGCGGAGGAGGGAGGAAAGGAAAAAGAGTCCGCAGACGTGGCAGCGGCGAAATCGATAATAACGCCTGCAGCTGTTGCGGAGAACGACGCTCTGCGCGGCCGCGCGTCTTTCGATAATGCCGTCGCCGTTCTGAGAATTAAAGTCCGCGCGGACTTGCCGCCGTTCGATCGCTGCTTTTCGCAATAATCAAGTGCTTGTATTTTGCGAGAAAGCGTTGTGGTGTGATGTTCTTTTTTTCTTAGATTAAGTAACGTTTCCACTAATCTTCAATTAGTTCGGTGAAATAAAGCAAATTTTAGTAAAGCGACGTTGAAAAATTTTACATTTGAAGAAATGAGTTAATCTCTGTGTATTTAAATACATTTGAGGCATTTTAGAGAAATTAAAAGCTAAATTTTAATTACTGGAATTTTCTGGAAAAGCTTTTAATATCCGTAATTAAAGAACATTCGTAAAACAACTTTGAATCAAAGGGAGCAGCTGAAAAAGAATGTTATTCGAATAGAGCTTTTGATCAGAATTTCACCCTTTTCGTTTCTACATTGCCGTTGTGCTTGCCTCTTTATTCGCGTTGTCCTTTGAGAAATCCTCCCCGTTCCATTCCGAGAAAAGACTATTGAAAAGCAAAGGGGGAAACCTTGTACTATTAAAACCCGTAAAGTTATGTCCCCGGAGATTTTGAATTTTATATCTGAAGAGATCTATATTCGTGTCCCTCGAGTTCCATACCTTATTAGAATCGTATTTTCAGACTTATGCAGCTTAAAACTTTGTTCGGGGCTTTCGAATTGTGCTTCGGAACGTTTTGTACGAATTTCACCTTATAACTCTTGTAACTCAAATTTAAGAAGCTTTGTAAATTAATTTGAAAGATAAAATATATATTATGCGCATTAATAACGGATTTAAAATGTAATCGATATTTATTGACTTTTAAAGGTTCGTTTTTCATCTTCCTTCTTTAAATTCAAATTATGCGATCTGATTAAATTTGGAAGTAAGAAAATGCCCGTTAAATTAAAAGGTTTTAATAATAGAATAGCTTAATTTAAAACTTTTTAACTGTATTGACTGTACGATCGTTATTAGAAGAATGTAGAAAACGTTGCAAGAAGAGGCTCTGATACAGAAGCAAACGAAAAGAAAAATGAGCAGTAGAAAAATGCCCTTCGCAATTAAGGTAAAGGAGAAGAAATGCAAAGTAAAAGCCACTCGAAAAACTTGCGCGAAGCCCGGTAAAAAAGCGAGTCGGCAGGCTAATCAAGCCCCCTCCCCCGTCGGCTCCTTTCATAACAAGGCGCACGTAAACGCCATCCTCCCGTCCCGTCACAAAGGAGAAGCCACGGCTGCGGCGGCGAGCCGCGAAGGATTTCCATGTACGTAGCTCGGCTCTCGCGTGGAAAAGCTTCGCCTTCTGCCACTTTTCATTCAATCTCTCCCAGGCATCAAACGTGTATTAAACTGACGAAACGGCGTTGCGAAAATTCAAGAATGTTGAGCGCGCGCGCGAACGCGATGGGCTCGGGCCGATAAGGAAGCGCGCGGCTGGGATGTGTGCATGTAAAAAAAAAAACAACTCATCCGAGCGTGAATTCGAAGGAGCGCAGAGGAGTAGCGCGGAGAATCGCGTGCCTGCGCCGAGCAGCGCCCCCGCCGACACAGACGAGAATGAGCCGAGGATAGGTTGAGGGTCGTGTGTGGCCGTTGACCCTGCACAAGTGTGTGTGCGAGAGCGCCGCTCGCACGGGAGAAAGATTGAGAGAGAGAGAGAGAGAAGCGGCGAATCCTCGCCGCGGATTTCAGCTGACTTTCTGCGGGAATTGAGAAAGTTCTTTGTACCTCGTGTTAATACATACTTGACTTTTTTTCGCGTCGAGGCTGCTGCTCGAACCCTCGGAGCATCTTCGCGGGATTCGTTTGGCTTTTCGAGTTGGAAACTACTTCGCGGAATGATAGAAGTTCATCTTTAATTACGCGCTTGGAATCTTACCTGTTCTTTAGCTGAATCTCCACGTGTATCTGAATGCTATAAAAGTTAAGAATTGCGTAAGAAATTCTGTTTTTGTAATGTCGATTTTAAAGTATTCTATTTTTTATGTATATATTTTTTTACAAATTATAAGAGCAGGCTCTTTTTCTATACTTATTAAATTTTATTTATAAATTGTGCAAAAGAAATTGCAATAACATATTTTTACCAATTGAAATATTATACTTTAAGACTACATCGTTTGGTGGGAATTTCGAGTTAACGATGATGAGGATAAAACGTATCCTATAACTGTATATTTTCCTACTAAAATTGCAGTTCCTTGAAAAAGAGAAATGTATTATTAATTAAATCAATTCACTAGAATTGATTATGAAAGCTACAGACGTAGAATGTAATAATTTTAACAGGCATGCTTCAAAGTGGTCATTTATTGCGAAAATCTTTCTGTATACTTTTTGCCATTGCATCAAAAGATAATTGGAAAATTATTGAAGAAAATCATTATTGCAAAATGAACAATTTCAACCTCTTATTCAAATGTAATAAATATTTAAAAATTATTTCATTCGTCATCAACTGCGTAAATTACACACATAACTTACATTTTGTTATTTAAAATGATAAAAAAATCCATGTTAAAATGAATCATTATTTAAAATGTCTACTTTAATGTTACAGTATCCAGGTAAGAATATATCACGCGACCTTTTGGAAAATGCAGAGTACAAAGGCGTCACTTTTGGGACTTTGCCCGAGAATATAGAAAGAGTCTCACCGGCCGCAATTGATCTGCTGAAAAGATTGCTGCAGCCGGAGCCAAGATTGCGGATTAAATCAGTTCTGGCTCTCCAGAGAATCGCTTTTTACATGGGTCATGACGTGCGAAGCTACACTCAAAGGAAGGTCAGTCTTTTACAGTATCGGTATATACTAATGCTTAGAATTATGCCTTTGAATAGGAAATTGCGTTTTGATATTTCTGACTATATCTTAAAAAATGTCATTTTATATAAAAAGCTGATGATTCTTTATTTCTTATGACTTTTATTGTAATTTACTTAAAACTTATTGTATTTCGAAGGAAACAAAGATCTCTTTTCTCCACGCATCTTAAAACTTTTAATCTTTTTAGGTGTCACCATTCAGACTTTTAGGCAAAAAGGTAGAGTCACAGGCGAAATCACCGGTGGATGACCAGTTTTATGATTTTGATTCATTTATTGGGGCCGGAAGCACAAATCGTACCTGGGCTCAGTCGACCAACAGCAGATAAATATTGGTGTATACTTGTTATTTGTATATGTCACAACGTATTAATTTTTCTTACTCTTGTGATATTGTAATGAATAATTTACAGCCGTCCTTATAATACCTCATTTTGCAATATTAATTTTTTAATATATTGAGATTTCGTGATTATCATTAATTTAATTTTAAATATTGAATCTCAAAGCTTGTAAAATATTTTTTCTGTTGTACGCACTGAATACGTATAAAGAAAAAGTGTTATATGTATTAATCTTCAATGGAAGAGCCTAGTACAAATTAATGTTTACGTAGGCCGCAAAAAATGCGGTTCAATTTTTGATAATCCTGAATAATGTAAGTCAAAGTATATTTACAATAAAATGTTTTGATGTGTTTACCTGCGTAAATCTTGGCTTATTTTTTATATCCATATATATAAATTTTACAAATAACAGAGTATTTTCCACATTACGAATGAATAATTAGAAATGAAAAAAATGCGTTAAAGAAGATTTTATTTTAAATATAGAATGGAATAAAGTGATTCAAAAATTCTCATTCTTAATTTTTAGTTGGAAAGGTTTTTTAAATACATTTTTCAAAAGGATGAAAATATGAACGATTTAACTTCATGTCAGTTTACAAAAGTTTTAATTTTTTTAAGAATAGTTAACAGTATTTTTGTTTGTTACAATATTTCATTGATAATACAATAAATTGCGATAATCGTGGTGCGTGTAAACTAATAACAAAAGATAGAATGGTTCCGAATAAAAAAAAAACGCAGTGTTCCATTAAAAATCGCTTGAGTAGAATGGTGCGCGATTTTTCAGAAACGTCAATTTTTGTTTAATTTTTTTAATTCTCTTACCCCCCATCCCATTCGCTTTCTTGGCCCTATTTGGGTAGTCGCTTCGTTTTCCTCCGTCATTAGAGGTGCAATTTAATTAGAGTTTACATTATAATAATTATATACAATGTTCTTACACTTAATGGGCCTCTTGTTATTTTCTCGATATAATACAGCATTTCATTCGCTTCTTCGTTCACTTTTGGCCAACGCACAAAAAAATCTCGCAGCTTACAACTTTTTCACTCGTAAAACCTTCGCTGTTTCTCGAAAAAGTACGCATTTAATTAAAAAAAACACATAGACATTTTCGCAGAATAAAAACTGACAACATATGACGTATGATACAATAAAACATCGTATTCTATAGCAAATGACACTAAAATAATTTTTCCAATCGACATGAATTTGGCTTTATACCTTTCTTTTAGATGAAAAGATCAAGGCTTGATGAAATTTTCAAAAAAAAATCAAGATGAATTTGTACGTCAGCATTGCTTTATGTGTTTGTTAGAGAAAAACAGGTTTCGTTTCGAACGAATCTCAATTTGCGGCTACATATTTTACGTACAAGTCTGCATCAATTCGCAGAGTCAGTTTGGTAAAAATCACCATCGATGCATTTTGAAATTTGACACTTAACTTCATTCGTATCGAACAAATGGTATTCGCTACTTTAATCGATTTTTTGCGTTAAGGAGGACGATAATAATTTTAGTTCTGACACTACTACTTTTTTCTATTTTTTCTTTAAAACACGAATAAATTTCATTCGCGTATGAATACGTTTCGCGGTAATTAAGTTTGCTTTTTTTGTTTACTCAGTAAAGATCAGAAACGACAGGTTCGAAGACAACAACAGTCTGCAAGTGATTGTTTATTTTTTATTTGTATTTTGTTCTAAGCCACGCGCAACAGCATGTATACACGGATTCAAAAAAACCTGCCATCTACTTTGAGATGTGCGTGTAGTCACGCAAAGTTTTGTTTCATGCGCTGTCGCTAAAGTTGACCGTTGTATCGCACGACAAAATTTTGAAACAAGCCCTTTTCTTAATGTATTATTATTGTTGTCATTAAAACTACCGATAAAACTACTATTACTACATCTACTATATGTTACAATTAGAATGACCGTCCGTCCAGGTAACGATACCAGTAAATTCATCTTCTGTTTAAATTTTTTATTTTACAAACCGCAAAATTGAAGAAACATTAATTTTCTTATTTTCATTTACTAAAGCATACACTTTCGTTCTACGGCTCTTGCGAAAGTAGTTGGAATGAAATATCGTTAATATGAAATAACACACGCACTTTTTTTACACGTTCGCGTACACATAGATCAAGCGCAAATACACTCAGCCTTAACGTAAAATCTTCGATGTAATAATGAAGCCTCATTTCATTCGATTTCGCACGAGCCACAGAAAGAAGTGTTTGTCACTTTTGTTCAATCTAATCAATTCCCTTACGAAAAATATTAATTATCAATTCGCAACTGTATAATAAAAATTCAGAAATTTTCTGTCTCCACCAAATTCGCACTGCCTACAAGAAGTTTATAAAAGTCTTCGAGTTATGATGTAAAACGCTGTCAAACATTTTACTTTGCACATTAATTTTGGCAAAACTTATCATTTAAGAATTGCACGTCACATGTCATTCAATCAATCCTAAAACTGAATTTTTCATCAATATTAAAATAACTCATAAATTCTTTTAATAATAATCATTGTTAATTCGTAGAGAGTATTGTGTTAAAAAAAACTTATCAGTTTGCTTCTTGGCTTTTACTTAACAGTTACGAATTAATTTTGATAAATTTTTCTGTAAGGGTGATGGCACCACTGTAAATCTGAACGTGCGCACTGAACGTTGCGCAACGGCGGTCTTGTGAATATTTAGCACAATAACACATGTTCACATGTCCGCATTGGAGACTACATTTTTTGCTTTTTATTTTTTCCTTTTTATTTTATTTATGTGTGTTAGCCATAGTGCAGTTTATACGCCGAAGATATATGTAAGCGCGATCCATCGCTATCAAATGCGCATTCCTTATATCATTTTCTGTTTTGTACACAAAATACCGGACTTTTTGTGCTGGAAAATCCACACATGTCGCTTGTACGTCACGATATAGTAGTTAACATTACTATAAACGTGTATATAATATACCTATGCGTATGTATAATATTTATATGGTGTATCGTTCACGTTAGGACGTCATACCTAAAAATTAGTATTTATAAGTAGTTTTTTGTTTGTCTTCTTTAATAATCGTTTATGCAGAATAATATCGTAGCGTATAGCGTAGTTTCCTTTCCTATTACGGAGCTTCTTTTTACTCTTTCTTTTTTTACTCTCTCACATTTTGTGTGTATGTATATATATACAAGAATCAAGCTTGACGTTATTGAACGCAGAGCTTAAATATGTTTCGCTAATCGTGCGTAAATTCGTTCGTCACTCAATCAAATTTTAGCAACTGTTTTTAATCGAAAAAAGAACACCGATTTTCGCTCAATCTTTAGCAACGTTTCTCCAAAGACGTTTCTTTCATTTGTAAAATTTCATTTTTCTACATTCTAGTTTTACAATTAAAAAATATGTTAAATATATATATACCAAAACTCAATTTGGATGCGGTATAACAAATGATTTGAGTTACGAATAATCTTTTTTGATTTAAAGTACGGATAAATTTAATAAAACGTAAAAAACGATTCTTATAAAACAGGAAATTTTGATCAAACGCTTATTTTATTACTAAACTATCGCAATCTTCGAAAATGGAAGATACTATTCATTTTATTAAATGATCGATAGATCAGTTACATTTGCGTTCAATGACAAGTAATTGTGTCACTGATAGTAGCAATAACAACGACCGCAATCGTTGAAAAATTTTTTAATAGTCCTACGTATCATATATTCTGTACAAGATTAATTGCACGATACAACGTTTTTTATTCGAATCAATACATACTTAACATTTATAATAATTAGAAGTCGACGCATTTCTTATCAGCTTTCCAAAGCTACCCGAAAAAATTAAAAACATGGTTTGAATGAAACAATGCGTAACTCAATGATTAGAAACAAATAAAAACTAATTAAATAACCCTTTAAAATAATTTTACACAAATATATAATATAAATAAGTTTTGCAAAAATATCTATAAAAAATACAAAATGTTTAATAAATATACAAAAGATTGCACATCAACAACAAAGACACTCAAAAAAGTTACAAATAATTCGCAACACAAACACGTGATCGGGTAGCATCAGTAAACCGTTCAAGAATGCATAATGGTGTTTTCTAACGCACAAATATTTTAGGGCTCGTTCACACGCGACAGACTTTAGTCAAAGCGCAAAAAATCGACTGTTTCTTAATTTTTTGTTTTAAAAACTCGAAAACTTTACTAAAAGTATCCAGGAATGCGGCCGAAGAAATGGCCAATTCTCTCGTCTTTCTCTCTTTTTTTATATTTATTTTTCTCTCGTTTTTTTTCTCATATTGTTTGAAAAGTTTGTATCTCAATTTCTATCAAGCCTCTCATTATTCAAATATAAATGCGGAATTATTGCATTAATTTGTTTTTGCGATATAACAATGATTTTATCGAACAGTACATTCTTCTTTTTGTCGTTTAATTGATTGCAGCAAAACAGTAACTTTCATTTATGATTTGCTTTCATTCGTTCTTGTTACAGTCTTCCCTTTTGATTTTCAATGAAACTCGATTAATTGCACTCAAATTTAATTGCTTGTCAATCATCAGTTTGATTTTAACTAACTCGGGTACGCAATTGAAAATTGATATAGATATTAGAAAGTTAATAATATCTGATTTCGCCGCGTGATTATTATCCGTGAAATATGATGTTGAGTAGCGGAAAAAATTCCTCATTTAAAGATCCTGATACACTTTTAAGAAATTTTGCATATATCTAATAGATTACATTATGAGCTCAATAACAATTTGGCATTGAAAACGAGAGTTCTCAATTTCTTTCAAAAACAGATACTTTAATAATTACATAATAATTATAAAAGAAATTGTGCATCGTTGTGCACAAACACTTTGCATTTAAAAAAATTATCACATACAATGTTATATCACATTGAAAATCATTTTGGGGCTGCAAAACAAGACGAAGAACACAAAAATTATTCGTTCAGTGGAGGTTGACGTAGGAGTCAACTTTCTCAAACCGCTAACACTCCGCATAGTCTTTCCCTAAACAGTCTCGTCTTTCGAAAAAAAAGAGAGAGAGAAAAAAATTGATCGTACGAACGAGAAAAACATAAAAAAGAAAAAAGGGGAAACGGACGAACGAAGGAGAAAAAATTGATAAACAAATCGGTGAGTGGATGCGCAAGATTCCCTCTCGAGGGCGCGAACCCACTCTATCACAATCGAGCTGCCGCATTTGACCGGCGGGTGGTGTGTACATGTGTAAGTGTAAGTGTGTGTGTACGTGTGTGTCTTCTCTCCTTTTCTCTCCGATGCAACATTGTTCTCAATATCCCTGCGGTTTCCTCGAAGCGTTCATCTGGCCACGTCGTCTTTTTGCATTAACTGCTGCGGCCTCTTCACGCTGCCGGCGAAGAAGAGAAGGTCGAGGTGTTGGCTGTCGCTGACGTTAGATTAAACACGACGACGCAGCGCGGATGCAATCGACGATTCGCAAACATCACGTCGCTGCCGCGGGTGCACAATTGCACAGCACCCACATTTTTGTTAACTGCACCATCACACTCTATCACCTCTACACATTGCAATTGTCATGGTTTATGGAACCTGTAATAATAGATGAAGAAAGTACCGTTAGTTCACGGTAGGCAAGGAACATTCTGCTTAGTTGCAGTTTTCTATTTCTTAAGCTTTAAACTGTCTCAATGTGACTATTAAAAATAAAGTAACGCGAAAAATTACTCATTTTTTAAATTTTAATTAAAATATTATAATTTTAATGTTTTATCATTCCATTCAGCTGGAGAATTTATTAAAATACAATTTCTACGTGATATAAGCCAAAACTATTGTCGGAGAATTTTATAGCAAAAGTATAAGAAATGTAAGTACCTAGTTAGGTGTCGACTATCTTCGTGAACGGCCATCTCCATACTCTTAAATTCGTTAAGCTCCTTCCTTATAGCAGCTTTGTCCTTAGGGGTCAATCTCGTCCATGGCTTGTCCGCTCTCCTGTCATAGTCGTGCGCCTGCGTCACCTCTATGTAGTCATTGAACCTGATAATCTGCCAAACGCAATGATCACAGCTTTAGTATAAGCGAAATTATTAGCGCATTAGTATTCAAAGCTCTATTATTAGATCCGTTTCATCACCGGTATTTCTCATTATTCTAGATCGAACTACTTTGCAAGCAAAAGTTATTAATAGGGCTAATTATTGTTTCACTCGTTGCGTCAATTAATCTATTTTCGGTTTTATTTTGGTATCCAGTTTATATCTGACTTTTTGTTCTGCTTACTATTTTAAATGCAATTGCAGATCATTGTACTAAAGCTTGAAATATCAGTGCTTCACGAATCGCATTTACCACGCGCTACGTGGTTATGAAAAATGAAGTACAAAATTTCAAATTTAATTAATAGAACAAACATGTTTACCTAAATACAAAGCCACACTGCTTGAAATCTCGGAAATTTTTTTAGAACGGCTCTCTAAACAAGCGAAAGAAACTTCGTTTCGAAATTTTGAACAAGAAGGAAAAGGAAGAATCTCTTCTCCGCGAGAAAGCACAACAACAGCGAGAAAAAAAAGGTAAGGAGGGAGAACAAAAAGATGGATATGAAAGTTCTACCCGGGCTTTCGTACCTTTTTTTCCTTGAGCTCGTCGACGGTCGGCCGGAAGCTCAGCTTTCGCAGGAGATAGCGCTTCTTTTCCTCCTTCTGCTTCTTCTCCTCGGCCGGACTTTGTTCTGCAAAAGATCGCACATAAAGCAAATTGCATGGGGAACTTTTCTATACACACAGGCGCATCTAGACTTGCCGTAAAGAGCTTACTTTTCAAAATGTTACGCTCCTCCAGTTCCTCCTGAGTGGGCCGCATGCTCAGCCGCCTGCAAGCACACACATAGCCAATTAGAACTTCTGCAAAGGCGCGGATTCGGCATGTTGAACAATGACGACGGGTCGGGATGATCGAGTTAACAGGGTATAAACGCTCTTTCGAAGAGTTACACTCCGCCTTCGCTCCTCTTTAACGGCTTTTACAGTATTCAGTGACCGTTCGTTATCTACTAGTTGTTTCCGTAATTAGCTTTTGCGAAATAATTATCCAAGTGTAGTTTCCGCAGATAATTATTATCTGTCTTTAGTGTTTTTAGTTTTAAAAGTATTTATTATTCACTTCACCATTAAAATATTATGCGATGCATTAAAAAAAAGTGCTCGTTTCATTTATAGTTTTAATAACCCGAGAGTTCGTTGAAAATTAATTTTCAAGAAACAACACATCAGTGGTCAGAATTATTAACTCGCATTTCATTTCTACAGTGTTGAACAAACTTTCAATTAAAACGAAAAATTATGCACCGTTTATTTTACTTATTTAAAAACTTGCGAGCTAAAAGCTTTGATTTAAAACGAAAAGTTATAAAAATTTTGTACTTTCATTTAGGCGGTCATCCGTTTAATTATGAGAGGCAGAATTTGCATACGCATTGAGCGAAAGCACGAACAAAGCTTGGGAATCTAATAAGGGAGCGCAATCAGTGCATCTGCTGCCCGCACAGATTCAATGACAAACAAGCAATTCGTTTGTAAGAGCTATGCGCGCTATTCCGCGTTGAATTTTTTAACTCGAAGCTCGCGAAGGTAGCTTTCCAATGCAGTTCGGATAATACTGACAGTGGATTTTGAATTTACTACGAATTGACAGTGAGAAATTAAAGTTCAGAAGAATAACATTTAAAAATAAATTATTTATTTATTTCTATTTTAATTCATTTTAAAGGTATAATATGAAATTCGTTTCTGTGAAATGTACATTTGTTGTTTTATACATCAAATTAGTCAACGTTAATTAAGATTGATTTTAGGAAGAATGTGCATCGGAAAAATAACATTCTTTTGTCGTTTAATATGGAAACATTCTTCTTCGTACAAATTAAATTAGGAAATCAGTGGAAATTGTTGACCGAAAAAGTATTTACCAAAAAAAAAGTCTCTTTCCATTCCTGCGACGCAACCAAAATTCCACACTCGTATAATTCCAGTAAGCATCTCTCAGAAATATCCAATAACTCCGGAGCGCGTGCAGCAACAAAAAAGCCTCGACTCGAAAAAGCCGCATTCCAGGGCAGATTCGCCAAGCTCCGCTCGCGACAATCGCAGCCCCAGTGTAAAATCAACAGCGGCCGCTCGCAGCCAGAGAGGAAATAAATCCCAAAATATTTCGCCGGAAGCACGTATCGCCGCGGTCGTAAAGTCCGACAACGGTGTCGAAGCGTTAACAATGGGAGAACTCGCCGGCGAGAAGGAGAGAGAGAACGCGATAGCGTAAATCGGCCGGCGAAAAACGGAGCAGATGGAAAAACACTGTAGCGAGGAGAGGAGCACGGCGAGAGCATCAAATGAGCTTCGCCCTTTTGTTTGCCGTGGAATTTAAAGGGTCAATACGGAGATTGTATCGGCGGAACGCTTTTTGCGCGCACTTTTATCGATCGCTCCTTTCGGGAATGTAAAAAAAAAAAGAAAAACGCCGACAGTGGCAAGAATGAGCTCCGCGCGGATTTGACTTTTTCACGGTTGCGTTCGCTTTAGAATTTTAAAAAGCCAATTTTCCGAGCTTTCGCGAACGCGTTTAATAGTTGGGTCGCGCGAAATTGCCGGTGTCTTCCGACTTTTTTTCGACGGTTAAAAAATATTTTCGAGTCTAGTTGGAATGCGAGCTTTTTAAGTTGCTGGTGAAGTCGAATTACGAAGGCTTACGTCGCGCGCAAAATAGGACAATATTGTGTAAAATAATTGGAGGAAACTGCGCCGGCGTATGTAGGTACGAATTTTTTACGAACTGTACGAACTCAGGGGAAACTGAATTTTACCTTTTGCTTTCGAATGTTTTCTAAATTCGCGAAGACGATTTTAAGTTGGCGAGTTAAAAGGCGGAAATCATCAAGGAGGAAGCAATATATTTTTGAATTAAAATTAAAATTGAAATATGTCGGTTGAAAGCACAATTTTAATTAGTTCAATAAATAATAAAATGAATTAAATTTTTATTAAAAAATTGATTTAGTTAAGCTCTAATAAATAAATAAAAAAGTTTAAACGTAGGTGGGAATAAAACTGCGTTTTAAATATGGAACCTACGTATGAAACTTTAAAACTTTTATTTTACTTTTTGTTATAAAAAAAAAATGAAAAAGTCACGAAAAAATTGCGACCTACAATATTTATGGAATATTGGTTACTAATAAAATAAGTACATCTATCTAGTGGAATTTCAAAATTGCAATAAACTATTAAGCTTCATAAAAATTTAAAACGAAATTTGCAAAATCATTAAAAGAAATTTAAGTAATGTAATTAGTTTAATTAACAGTTTTCAGTGATAATATTCCAATATAATGAACTTTTTAATAAAAGTTCAAATTGTTCAACACAAATTCATAATTAATGCGCATTTGTTAATCTTTCAATTTCTCCACATTTTTATTGTAAGGCTTTATTCGTCCTTTTATTTAAAGTTACACTCACACGATTTGACAGTTATATTTAGAATTGAAGTTCACGGCGGATTCGAATTTAGAATGGAAATTTGCTTGACATTTTACAGTTAATAAACACCGTTGGTAAAATCGCGTCCGCGTTAACGAAGCACGCGTCTCTTCCGAATTTAATTTTACGGAAGAATCCATCGCCGAGTTAATTCAAAAGCCCGGACGGTGCTAATTGCGCGCATCTCGTTAAGCTCATTGCCGCCTCTCGAGCGGGTTTTCCACGCGCGGCGTTTGTTGCCTCGAAGACCTTAACGAACAATTTCAAGAATTTCAGCTCTTCCATTTTATTTTCCCGGGAAGTGAAATTTGTAATTTAACGGAAATTGATTAGATGCCTTCTTCGGAGAAAATACTCGGCAGAATATAAATACTCGGCTGCGTTTTTTTCAAGCGTTCATTGGCGTTACGAAAATTATTTATGCGATGGATAAATTAAAATAGTTTTATTGATTTATTGATGTAGACGTTGTCGTCAAATGACTTTCGTAAATGTTTCAATTTGAATGTATATTCTTGCTTGAACTCAGTAAATTGAGCAATTTACTGAACGGTTTTGTTCGGAGCTTCATTATGATAATGAGAAAATTTACGTCTATATTGCAAATAATTGTAGTTCTAAAGTTAGAGTTATTTTATAATTATTACAACTAACTAATATTTTACTGCCAACTTCTGCTGTGCAGGAAGTGTTTTATTTAAATTTCTTTCCAAAACTCGATGCTCAGATTTTGAAAAGTTACTAAAATCGACTCCAGATTTATTCAAATTATTCATTCGAAGTTCAACAGCGTTTATTTTCTAAAATAAGTCAAAGTAAGTTTACCTGATGAGCCTCGCACCGATGGCTTCCTTCGTCTCCTGCCTTTCATTGTCAGATTGCACCTGAAGTATGTTCCGATTGATGAGTTCCTGCCTGTCGGGACGCAACGCGAGCTTCAGCGAAAGCGACTCTTTGCGTGCTATCTTGGCTGCCAATCGACCTAAAATTGTAAGAATCAAAAACGTTGCCGCGAGCATTTCGGCGATGCGTTACCGCCCGTTGCGCAGTTTAATTTGCATCGAATGTGAAGCGTTGCATCGGTACGATTTTAAGTAATTATAAAAACTCATAAAGCAGCATTTATTATTATTTCAGATTTAATTAAAAAGGTTTCAGTTTTTCATCTTTCTCGTCGAATATTTTCCACGAAAGCGAAATAATTTACTCGCTTTTCAAGCTTCAATGAAATTAATTACTTTTAAAAAGAGTTTGTTATATTTAGGTTGAAATCCTTTGATGCGTGTTTTTATCCGATTTCGTTCGTACGTATCGTACACGCATAAAAATTTAAAACCATAAAACAACCGAAATTGAAGTGCCGTGCAAATCTGAGTGGTAGTTGCGTTTTAGTAGCGTCAGAATAATGTATAAACCACCATGCATTGAAAAAAATGTTTTTTCTTCCATTTTTTACAGGCAATTGAAAAAAAAATGCAAAGCCAACAGCAGCTTTTTAACGTTTTCAAATTCAGCCTCGGTTTTAACGGGTTAATAAATTATAATTTATAGTCATATTTGGCTGGGTTGCAAGCTTATAGTTGCAGCAAACTTTGCTTAGAAAATTTTACTGCACGAATAGTGGGAAAGCAAGGTTTGTAGATAAAGCGAACTTTGCTGAAGCCAAATCCGATGATTAATGCTCTTGGATTATTGCATCTTACGCAGGAAATTGTAGGTTTTCAGGATGTGTAATTGAAGATCCAACGATTAGCAAAATAAAATACGCAAACATAAAAAGTTGGTCGGATTCTATTAAACGAGCAGAAAAATGTGTTACAATTTTATCTTTTTATATGTCGTCTCATTACTTTAAAATTATAATTATAAAATCTTATTTAAATATTAATTTTATTCGAGAAGGATGATGTAAAATTACCTCATTTTTTGTTGCGAATAAACGCGAAATAAATTTTAAATTTACAACTTAATTACAAATTACACTTTACTCGCTTTTTAATTTTTTTTTGCATGAAAAAGTAAATTACTTCATCAAAATTAACTCTATTAAAACTCGTTGTACTTAAAGGTTTCTAACAAAAACGTAAAAGTACGTAAACGTTTCCTGAAAACTTGAGTCAACTTTTTAATCTTTTTGTTTCCAAACTCGACGTTTCTAAAGTACCTTGAAGACCTCGCATAAATGACCACCCCAGCCATTCCATCAACACAGCAGCCCAAAAACTAAGAACCACCGTCGCACTCAACGGGTATCAACAAGTATTAACAGTCACGCCATTAATCAACGCTTAAAAGCGCAAACAGCGCGGACGACACAAGCGTCTCCCGTCGCGAGAGCAAACCTCAGACGACGTCACGGATTCGGCCATTACCGTCGAGCTGCGAGCAGCTGAGGCTCCGTTGAAGTGCGGGCCCGTCGTCGGCCAGCGTCCATCGGGGCGCGTCATCGTACAGCGACGTCGCGCGGTGTACCGTCAGCATCTGGACGCTAATATTAGTCGGCTCTCCCGGCTTCCGTCGGCCGATTAGCGACGCGCGGATCAGCTGCGGGGCCCGTCAGGGTCGACTCGCCGCCGATGGTTTATTTCGGCGACGCTTGGCGCGGCCGCTTTCTCGGAATTTCGCGACTTCCGGACGAGCTGCAAGGGAAGGGGCTCCGGTGAAGCGCGCAAGTATTTTGCAGCTGGCTAATGCAGGAAGGCTAAGAGTGTACGGTGCTGCTAGACAGTGCGGCAATGTTTACTGGAACATTTCTCGTCTGCGCAAAGGGGCTTAATGAAAATCTTTTAATTACATCCGACTTTTACCTCGCACTTCCGCTTCCTCCAAGATTTAGAGCGCGTAAAAAGCACCGACTAACGCGTTTAATTGAAGTTTTTCGAGTCCCCTCGAGGCTTTTTCTCAGAGCCCGCGTTTCATCTCGGCTGCTTCCAGCGAAGCCGCTGCTCCTCCCGCGGATTAAACGATCCTCTCGCGCCTCGAGTTGTTTTTTACGAGGCTCCAGACCGCTGCATCGACGCGCTTTGATCGCGCGAGAAATGTGCGATCGATTAAAGGCCGGCCGGCCGGACTCGGCTGTTTGCTTCGAAAATAGCGATTTTAATGCTTCCGGGCGAACGCGCGGAGAGCGCGGCGGCGGGGGTATCGAATGGATCTGTTTGCGAAATAAACGGACTGCTTCTGCCTTATCAAAATACCGGCTTTTCTGTTGTTCCCCGCGAATGGCGGTCGATTTATTATGTCCTGCGCCATTAGTAAATAGAACTCTCCGGATGCTATTTATACGTCGTGCCCTCCATACGTCGCCGATCCGCAACTCCGCGAGAAATGCGTGCTCGCGCTTGTAAGCCAATTGACTTGATTGTTTTCAAAACAGCTTTGACGCAGTCGCAGATCTACTGATGATAAAAAGAAAAAAACCTAGCGAGGTAAACAGCTCTACCTTGAAGCGAAACACTCGACACCGCGTTATTAATCACCAACACTACGGGAAAAGATACTGCGCAAATCGAGCCCTGCAACAGCCGCGGCGCGGCGCGTCGACGTAATTACACAAAAGCTCGGGCCTTATATGTGCACTGGCTGCACAGCAATCAATCAAAACTAAATCGAGGGTTAACGACCTATCATTCCGATGCACTCGTAGCGCTCCACCATCGTCCTTCCTCGATGTCTTCTCCCCAACTGACGCGCGACGCCGCAAGCTCGCGGAAATAGAAGAGAAGAAGCTTCGAGTAAACAGTCGGAGCGCGTTACACAATTTAGCAGCACACCTCCGCCGCTGGCACGTGTCCGCGCGAAACTTCGCGCCGTGTAATTGCTCGAGGAGCGACGTGACGACGCTTAATTTTACGATCCAAGTGCCTCCGGGAGCAGAACGAGGAAGAGCGGACGAGCCGAGAATTTACGGCTGGATAACTCTCTCTCTCTCCCCTTCTAGAATCCGCCTCGTTTCTGCTTCTGCAAGCCGCGCTCTCGTTAATACCTCCTCGATAAGCTCGTCGGCGCGTCACAATCCACCTCCCCCACCGCACCCTTGGACTTGTCGCGGTTTCACCTCGACACTGCGCACCGCACCGACGAGACCGGCGGCTCTCTCTCTCTCTTTTTCACGGGCGGCGGCCAGGAAGGCACTGAACGGCTTGCCAGCCATCGCCGCGGATTAATATAAACCTCAAGGTGCGCGTTAGAGAGAACGAATTCGAAGTTTGCGCGCACGCGGCGTGTGACCGAGGCGACGGGTATAATTAGTACGTCGAAGGCTGATTTGATGCGTGCCGCGAGTAATAAAGGGGGGGACCGCTGACTCACTCACTCGCTCGCTCGCTCTCTCTCTCTCTCTCTCTCCCCCGCGGTTATTTTCACGAGTGCAGCGGCGACGAGCTTTTCCTTTTTCTCGCGCCGGGAGTCTTCGCGGAATTTTAATTGAATTCTTCGGCGAAGCGTTCGAACGGATTCGAAGAGCGCTGGGCGAGGGGTTAAGACGGCGCGCCGAGTTTTACTGCTCTTATTGTAAGTACTGCGCATTTAAAATCGCTTCCTGCCTCGCAAGTTTTATCTCTCATTCGAGTTTTCAAAGTTCTCGGGCTCGGTTGGATTCACCGAAGCTGGCTAGAATGTGTGCTTTTATGAGTTCAGCTTTTTCTGTTCCTCCAGTTCCTTGCACGTCTTTCTGCAATAATCGTGCTGCTTGACAAACGTTTGTTTAAACGCGAACGCGATAAAACGTTCATCCTTTTTAACCAGGATCTGAAAGCGACCATTGGCCGACGAGCAAAATCATAATAAACGTCGCACCTCCGACGCAACGCTCGACAGTCTCAAAATTGAATTCCCGGAAACTAGCGAGAAAATCTAAATATGCAGATGCACTCACTCTTCTCGTCGTCGTAGTCCTCCCGATAGAGGACCTGTCCGTCTCCCGAGTCCGTGTCCGAATCCTCACGAATGACGTAGGGCCTCGCGTTCTCCTTGTTCTCAGTGTTGGTGTGCAGCGCCAAGCCGAACCTCCCTGGGCGGCAACTGCAAACATCGAATCGCGAGCATTAATCCGATTGCTCGGCAGGCTGGAAGCTCTGGTTGATGCATAGCGAACCAATGTTCTGTCTCAACACGAGCTGACGCTTTCGCTCTGATCTGTGTGTGGGTGTGTGCGCGCGGGTGGCTTCGGTTGCGTCAACTTCTCGGCGGAAATCGCTCGCGCTCTTTTATCGTTGCAATGATCTTAGCTAATTTTCAAAGCAAGTACTAAGGGCGGACAAAAAGTTAATACGAGCTCTGTGTGCCTTATAAGAATAAAATTAGTGACGAGTAGAGAAGTTTGTTGGTGGTGAGATTTTACTCTGAAAACAGGATATCGCCCGAGAGAAAAATTGTCATTTAGTTGAAGTTCTTTGGCAAGGATGCAGTTGTTGATTTACAGTACACATTTTTAGATTTATTTAAATAGAAGTGCCGTTATTTTGAAAAGTGAATAATTTATTTAAAAAGCGTCAAGTTAACGAAGAATAATAAACGATACGTTTTCCTTTGTGAATTAGGTCGAGTGACAAATGATGCAGCCCCGACCAAAATACCCACTGCCATAGAAAGTGAATAAAAATGCAGTCGATCAACAGCTAAAATGGCGGCATGGAGCTATGCAAGGTGTCGGGAACGAATTTACCGAAATGAACTCCCTGGTCTCTTTTTCTCATGCTTAAGAAGAAAAAAGAAAAAAAAAATCATATTCTCATGCTACGTCGAATATTAAAAATCCATAATAGAACATGTAGGTTGCCACGATCAACCTCGCAACAATATTATGTGTAAACGGAGTCGCGCATGCTCGGATCATATGCAGACAGAAGAGAGAAACAGAGGGCTGAGAAAACGAAAAGGGAGAGAGGACAACAGAACGACAGACAGAGAGAAAGGAAACATTAATGTCAATGGGTTGCCGAATTACCGTATTCTCATCCTAGACCTTAAAGGAGGCCTTCTGGTTAAGCATAAGAAACATACGATTTTTTTTCTTTTACTAGTGATTGAATATACATGTCTTATGGGCGAATGCACGAAAGCGTGATTCACTACATTTTTATATGCTTTAGCGCTGATTTACTGTATA
>JAWWEM010000010.1:1789746-1805040 GCA_035582935.1 Ormyrus thymus
ATACATGTCTTATGGGCGAATGCACGAAAGCGTGATTCACTACATTTTTATATGCTTTAGCGCTGATTTACTGTATAGTCTTCTGGAACATTATTTACACGGGAATGCGGGTCTCTACAAATGCAATGATCGATCATTGAAATTGTTACTTGCAGAGAGCTTGCTAAGAGCGTTTGAACGACAAAGATTCGATTGTGATCATGTAAGCGAAAAATAATGTCCCAGTCTAATGGTGTTTGCTTTCACTTGCAAAACTTACTATATTATACGTAAAAGCTGAAACACCATTAGAATTTTATTCTACTATCGTTTATGTCTCAAATCAAAGAGCTCGAGCTGGCATTTCGCTTAATATTTCTTTTCGACATTTCATTAATTTCGTCTTATCTTTCTGCGAATTCGACAGCTGCAAAATCAAATATCCCGGCGTATCGACTGTTTCTCTGCTCAGCTTATTTCGCGGGATCGTAAAAATTTTCAGACAGCTGCAAGACCTGTTGCTCCGACTTTTATTGAATTTTCAAATGCCCCGAGCCGGCGGCAAATAAAAAAGAAAAAAAAAAAACAACGCAATTCCAGCTCGAGCCCTTAAATCGGACAGCCGCGACGATGAAGGAAGATAAAAATAGGCGCTCAGAACGTACTTGAAGGAGGCGTGGAGCTCCTGGCGCAGCGTGAGCGGCCTGATCTCCTGGGTGGGTGTGCTCTGGGGCGTGCCGGGGCCGCTTCCGCCGCCCTTCTTCTTCAGGGCGCTCTTGAGCGGCATCGCGTGGAACTTGGGCTCCTTCGCCGGGATCTCCTCCACCCGCGACGTGTCGATCCCGTACATGTCCTCGTCGTCGACGTCGATGTCCTCGTCGTCTGGGGCGAACGAGGCGGCTGTTAGTGAGGTTAATACGTCGCTTCGGAGGGGGCGAGGACGGATGACGAGGAGGACCTCGGGGGGAGGGGAGCTGCGGGACTTTTGTTATCGAATCTTGGCGCGCTGCGTCGAATGAGCGGTATCGAGGAAGTTGATTGAATTTTCACAGTGGTTGCTTTGAAGAGACGAAAGGGAAATTGACGGGGAAAATAATTGCGTTTCTTGTCTGAACGATAAGACCTTACTCTACTTGCGGTGTCTTCTCATTGATTTGTAAAATGTACACAAATAAATTAATAAATACACGAGTAAAGCTTAGTAAAGTAATTATTGCGATAAAAGTTAAATTTTATAGTACTTTTTTAAATGAAAAGTATTCTGTGCTAGATAAAAGTACACCGACAACTAAACTTCAAAATGCCATAAATAAATGTTACTAAATTCCAATGCCGGATGTACCGAAAAGCACGTAATCGCGGCCAAGATTCAAGGGACTCGGTCGTTAAGGCTTAAGTAATTACCGTCATCCTCGCAGTCGAGAAGCGGCATCTGCTGCTGCTTCTGCCTGGACAATAAAGTCGGACTGGGCGAGCTGAACATGGGCGGGGGCGGAATAGGGCCAATCTCGCTTAGCGGTATCGGCGGCTCCGGCAGCTCCGAGAGCATCAGATTCTGCGGGTAACATCTCTCTATGACCTGCTGCTCGTCCGTGCCCGAGTGTAACACCCCCTTTTCCGCTGTAACAATGCAACGGAGCCTCGTTAATAAATCTTGGATACGGAGGGGCTCTCGTCGTTATTGCGAGGTTAAAAGGGCCTCGAGAAAACGTTTGTGAATTTTACGAGGTTTACGTTTGTGTATTGCAGCGCTGCAAGTATTATTTGTGCAGTAATTAGGTTTTACAGGTTTCTTTTTTATACCTGCTTTATTGTATGCGGAAGTTCGAATGCATGTGGATAAAATGTTAGTAGATCTATAAAATATTTGAATCGAGTATTGCAAGCCAAAAAATAAATCACTCTGGGGAAACGCTTAAAAAATTAGTATATCTGGCGTAAGTATAAGGCGGTATATTACTTAATTAGATATACTCAGTAATTTATTATCTACAAGAAATTTAGTAGTAAGTTAATAGTGTTACGTAAAAATTAATTTTTATCGATTTTCAAAATCGATATAAAATTTTTTTGTTAGTTTGGAAAGCATCAAACGGTATTAAGTAACTAAAAATTATTTCACCAAAAGTCCCATTAAAAGCTCAATAATCCCGAAGCTTAGAAATAAATTCTACATGGTTGACGTTTACAATTTACGCTTTTAACTATGTCAAATTGGAATTTTAGAATTCAGAATGTATCAGTTACAGGGATTAAAGCTTTAGTCATATAACGACTGCACTTAAATCGCACAATAAAACCCATTGTGAAGAAACATATTTTTGGCACATCACCATCAACATTTAAATAATTCAAAAATAAGGGTGATTTAAATTATTTTAATGCCAACGACCTTCACATCTAGTTTTGCGCAATTTTCGTCAACAACACAATTTGGACAATAGTGAAAAATCTTTTTTTACATTAAAATTTAATATTAAAATCTTGACTGAGAAGAGTATTAGTACACCTGAATAAATACGTTCAATGATGAAAATTTTCATTTCCTCTCTGAAATTTTTAATCTGGTGAAAATGAAAATTTCCTCCGTATGAAAAAAAATTCTCTTTCGTATCATAAAAAAACTTTAATCAAAAAGTTGATATTAAAAAAAAAAAATCTAGTGCTGTCCATACTTGAAATTCGTGCGTTGATTTGATTATAAACTAAACCATAGAAATCTTACGAAATGCATCTTACCGAACCACAAAGGTTCCAAACGACGCAATCAGATCTGTGAAGCTTCAAACAATTAGTACCTCGATCACCAAAACCAAGACTTAAAGCAAATCCTAAACGCAAGTGCCCATCAAGCTTTACTTATTGTTAGAGCAGCTCAACGAAGCCAAAACTCGAAAACCGCCACCAGCCAGTAAATCGAAATTCGCAAGGCGCTTCGGGGGGAGGGGGGGCCTGACCTGCCAAGGGCTCCTCGGCGTGATAGACGGAGGGTTTGCTAAGGATGACGCGAGGCGAGCAGTTGGCGGCGGCGTTGAGCCGCCGGCTGCCGATCCTCTGCCCGGTGGCCGAGGTGTCGAGGGTGTTGGGTCTGTTGGGCTTGCTGGGAGCGTCGCTGGCCGAGCTCGTGACCACCACCGCCGACTGCTGCTGCTGCTGCTGCTGCTGGGCCTGATCGCTGCTCGGGGAGATCGAGCCGTTGCTGCCATTGCTCGCTTGCTCGCTCTTGTCCTTCTTCGATTCTGAAATAAGGAAAGGCCAGGGTTCCTTCAGAGTCCGGTCTTGCTTTGGGCGCGGCGCTCGAGAGCTACTCTGGCTTTGCCCGCTGGCTTTTTCTGTGCTCTGACATTGGGGGGGGTTTTTTTTTCGACGGGCTTTAATGTGAGTTAGTGCTGGATGCTCGGAGGAAGTTTTTGGTTTCGTAACGTGAAAAGAAATTAATTGCTTTAAAATATCAGACATTGTAAAAATTCATTGCGTGGCGTGTGGGTTTAAGTAACTTATAAAAGGAACACACGAGTTTCTAAATTTCATCGATGCGGGATTTAGAGCCCATAAATCGTGGAATAAGACACTATATTGGTGACTACTACACTTTAATCGTGAATGAATGCAAACTTGAGTAAATTATATTTGTAATGTTTATTTATAAAGTGTTTAAAATAACGAAACGGTAGAAACCCAAAAACATAGAGTAGCGTGCATGTGATTAGTGAGTCATTTAACTACAAATGACACAGTCAATTTATTCTAGTCTGTACAATTTATTACTTTGTATTAAATTGTAATCAAACAAAACATCTTATTGTTGCAAATTATTTTATAGCTAATACTTCCGATTTATGTCTTAACGTATTATTTATAAACTTCATTAATCATAGTGCATCACTTAGCAGTCACAATGTCTACGATAAGGAAAAGATACTTTAAGACACAATTCGTTCAAGGAACTAAAATAGACAAAAAATTCTAAGCTCAACAAAACAACGATAACATTCCACACACATTCCGCTCTCAGCCCAACTTCAGTACTTAAAATGACATTACCGAAGCCAATCCTAAACAATAACCATTCCCCAACTTGCGTCGATAATGGCCGGATGAACATCCAAGCCGAGCTCACGAGAGAGGCGGGATTACCAAAAGTACAGCTAATGAGTCAGCCGAGCGCGGCGAGAAAAAAGGGGTAGAGGAAAGCAGGAAAGAAAAAAGGGGAGAAAAGAGACTTTTGGCAGCAGGTCCGAGAAGTTGCCACAGCGGGCTTCCGATAATTAGCGGTCACTGGCTCACTTGGACGCGAGCCCGAATCTCGCCCAAGGTTCCTTCTTCGCGTCCAGCGCGCGGCTCGTCCATCTTCCCTCGCGGGCTCTCGTTATCGACGCCTTCCCTGAGCTTGCCGGGCGAGATTCTCCAGCGCAAACAGGAGGAGCCTCTTCGATTGGAGGCGAAAGGCGAGTCTTCGTGGGTGGCTGTAATGTGTTTACTCGGCTCGGATCGATAGTTTGGGGATTTAAATCGTGTCAGCCTCGTATAATGTCTGCACGCCCGCATTGTGAGTTTTGCAGGGAAGAACGTTGGCGGTTCCGCTGATTCTGGAGCTACGTGGGATCGATAGAAACTGCTTTTTTTAGTGGGGGATCGATGCATAAGATAGCTGTTTAAAAGTAGCTAACTGCTTAAAAATTTGGCAGGGTTTATACCGAGCTCGATTTTTCCGGAGAAGGCATACCCGGGACAGCAAAAAATTACGCGGGAGAATATTCGGTTTCTAAAAATATAATACGTTTAGAAAATTTTTTAACCAATACAAGAGAATTCAATTCCGCGCTAAAATTTTGAAAGTCGCGCGTCCGAAAAAGCTCCGATATCGCGCTTCATTGCCCAGATTAAAAACCCTTTAACGAATCTCCCCCCATTGAGTCTTGGCTATTCACCGACGCTACCAGCAGCGATAGCCGGGAGGAGAGCATCGGGGGAGGCAATTCGCGCGACGATTCCCTCCCCGGCGTTTGAATGAAAATCGAACCGGGCCGGGATTTTTCGCATTTCTCGCGCGTCGTAGCCACTGGCCACGAGCCAAGTCGATTGCGCGCCGAGCCAGCAGCCGTTGCGAGGTGGAAACAAATATATAAAAGCGTCCGGGAGACCGAAATTATCGGGAGGATGCGCGCGAGCGGCCGCGGCGGATCTTTTCTTTTTTTTTCTTTTTGCTCTTTTAATTTTGCGGATGAAAATAGCCCGACGCAGCTTTTTCACGCCGAGCAGTGAATGGACAAACGTGGGTGGCGGCTACGCGCTCGGCGGGCAAGGCGAAGCGTAAACTGCGGGATTATCGGGAAAAATTGAGCGGGAAAAAGTGTCGCGGCTCAGAGGCTCTTCGGGCGTCTTTGGGGTTTAAAACGAGTTTGGCAAGAATAATTTTCGAAGCTTGCGTAATTATTAATTGCGAGAGGTTAAATAAATCTGCATGAACGTTGCAAAACATTTACTGTGCCACATGCTCTTCCGAGAAAGATTTGACTAAGTAGTTGTGTTTGGAATGCCTCGTAACGAGATCGACCAAAATTATTCTTCGAAATTAAATCATTATTAAATTAATAGTTCTCCGTTTAACTAATTAAAATTATTCGTTTTACTGACTTTTACTTAGTTTGGTTAATAAATTTAATATTGGTATTCAGACTTTATTGGATGTAGTAACTTAATTAAATTAATTAATTGAATTTTCTACATTTTTCGAATTTCCGTAATATTTTCCCGCCTTTTCAGCAAAATAAAACATCACCGGAAAAATTAATACTGAAACTTGAACAAATCCACCCTCGGCTGTCGCGAAATTCAATTTATGCGGCGTCAGTATTTTGCAAAATTGAAAATTCATCACCCAAAAATTAAACTATAACGCGCCGGCATAAAATATTCGACGTGAAAAGTGACTAACGAACCGCGGAACGAAACGGGAATAATCGAATCTTCAGCGAGCACCGACAAACTAATTCGCCCGCGGAAGTTTCGGGTGCGCGAACGGCATTACTCCCCGATCCATCCATCACTCGGCGTTAAAACGATTTTCCCCCGACTATCTCTTCCACACCTGTAGCCTCGGTCGGACAGGCAGAGGAGACGGACGGCCGTCCGGTGCAATTTGTCGCGCTCTTTTCTCTCTCTCTCTCTCTCTCTCTCTCTCTCTCTGGGCACTCCGATCCGATCGACGATCGCGCAGCCGGGTTTTCTACTTGCCTCGCCAGTCGAGTCCGATGATGATGCGACCCATCGTCGACGCCTGACAGCGGATCTGTTTTCGCGCGCGCGACTCGAGCTCGACTGGCTCGCGAGACCGGCGACCGAAATAGAGAGAGCGGCGCGAAGGTGCGAGCCTTCCGATTTCGGCTCATGGTACTCTCTCTCTCTCTCTCTCTCATTCGCTCTCACGTGACGAGCCGGGGATATCGAAGCGAGGCGGGCTGAGTAATGGGTCGAGCGCTTTTCGACGGAATGGGATTTTTGCCCAGTGGAGCGGAAGGAGAGAAGTTTGCCGGTGATTGGCACCTTTCTTGGGGAAAAACGAACGGCACGTTTCGCGCTCGTGCTGATTCGAGCTATTTGCGTTTCAATTGAATTAAGGAGCGGAGTTTACGGTGACTCGAGCAGCTGGGAAATGTAAATTAAAAAGCGTCAGCGAGCGCGCAGCCTTAAAATATTGGCAAAATGGCCAGCTGGCGCAATAAAAGAATTCCTATCGATTCCCGCTAAAAATAAAAAGCGCACGAAAAACGCCGGAGCCAAAAAGTCGGAAGTGCGAAAAACTTGACACAGATCACGGCCGGAACACGAGCGGGCCCCCCGTTGGCGGGCGTACGCCGGCCGTCGAGAAAGGAGCTCCCGACTTTGACGAAATAAAGACAAAGTGGCGCTTCGTGCCGGGCCGGGCTTTTGAACGCGCGGCGCATCGGCGATCAATCATAGGCGGCCGACTCCGCGGAGGGAGGCGGCGGAGGCGGCGGGACGTCGCGGCCAGGCCGGCTTTTGGCTCTGCATTTCGCGTCCCGGGCACGTCGAGTGCGCAATGCGGCTCTTCTCTCGGTTCATTGCACGTTCCGCGGCTCTAATCTTTGCGAGTACTCGCGACGAGCGACTCGCCAAGCTGATTTATTGCCCGAGATTAAAAGGGGGGGGGGGAAGCCGTCGGCTTCTGGCGGCTTTACGGTGCGTGCTCGACGTTTTCAGGGGAACAGTTTAATCACGTTGGTAATGATTGGAGTGCCGAGAGGGGGAGGATTTTTTCGAGGAGGTGTTGGAGAAAGCGTGAAAAGGCGAGCGCCGAAAGAAGCTCGGCGGCGCACTTTTTAACGATAATTTAAAATGCATTCATGGCAAATGAACCAGAGGAACTGATAGTCCTGCAAAGGAGTATAATAAAAAGGAGTTTCGAGCTTTTATTATGCACTTTGCGAATTCTCTTACGGGCTGAGTATTTTTGTTTACATTATCTCGTAGCAATGTAACTTTTACGCCAGTGACCTTCCTTTGTTGCGATCTTGCGTGAAACCTTATTTTTTCTTTCTTTTTTAACTTGGAACTCCTATTTAGCCTTTTCACTCCGACGATTTCCTTTGTTAATATGAAAGTGACAAAGCGCCGCCTGCACGGTGAATGGGAAAATTATCGCTGACGCAAGGATCCTAAATATACCTATTTGCACTGCATGTCTCGCAGGAATGCTATTATAATTACCGGATAAAATTCTATATCGAATGGGAAATACTATATAAAGAATGTTCCGATAGTTTCTGCTTTATACGAATTACTTTTACATCGCTCATCATTGCTGCGAGTTATTTTAGAGTTGCCGATAAATAACGTTCACTCAGATGTGTGCATTTTGCTTAATTATCTGCAAACGTGTATTTTAAACGTACATCTAGGATGATTCACTATATTTTTTTTTTTATATTTGTAATAAGTATATTTTTCCCGAAAATTTAAAAGAACAACAGTCCGCACCGACGGCCGGTCGAAATTACGCAGCGCCAATACGAGGGGAAAATCAATTGCCTCGTCCTGCAGCGAGAAATTAAAAAGGCCGCTCTCGGCAAACGAAGAAGGGAGAGAAAGAGGCGGGCAGACGCTTTCATTCGCGCTGCCGGCAGGCACCGGCCTTCTCAAAGCAATTCGACCGTCGAAAGGGAGAGAAATACAGCCAGTCAGCCAGTCGATATTTCTCGCGCGAGCGAGGCATGCAATAAAGGGCTGCGCGTCGGGCGGACCGCGTGCGCGCGCGCTTGCCGGGCGGTAGGCCATTGTTTACGGGGCCCGCGTTCGCCTCTCGAGGATGCGCTCGCCGAGTGCGCCGAGGGACATAAGTCAGACGCAATTTCGAATGCGTCTCAGCTAGCCCGCCGCGCGGGGATAAGATTTCCCCGCTTCGCGCTACTTGGATTACTTTTCTTTTTTTACGGTGAGCTTAAACGGAAGTAACGTTTGAGCCGGCTTTAAATGCCGTTCGAGTGCTTCGAGATAGAGATTGAACGAGGTCAAGTGTTTCTCAGATCTAAGGATAAAGATAACGTCAATGCGGCGACGTTTCCGTATCAAAGGGTTCGGCAATAATCCTGTCGGTATAAAAGCTCTTTAATTTTCGCCCAAACGAAAAAATTCCCGATTAATAATTCCCGAGACTGGAAAACTCGAGCGCTCGGAAGCAACTGCGGCGAAATGCAATCCGGCGCGCGGGCGCGTTTATCAAACGGGGCCATCGGGCGCGATTCTCGCGCGTTAGGAGCCGCGGAGCTCGCGAGGCTCAGCCTTGGCGCCCGGCTAAGTGGTAATTAAGCGCGAACTCGCGACCTCGCCGCTCCTTAATCAACGCCCCGTGGCTGCTCGCCCCACTCGACCCATCGAATTCGCGGGAACACGAGTCGTTTACACGTAGTACTCGCCGTGCATTACTGCGAGGCTGCAGCTCCCGGGCGATGATACGCGAGGGGCGCTTTAAACGCTTCCTTCCCGCGAGCGAAGTTCTCCAGCGCGGGGAGAGAGAGAGAGAGAGAGAGCTTAATCCTCTCAAGGCGCCGGAAGGGGGAGAGAGGGAGTCTCGGCGGAATAATATTGTGGAATAACAATGGCCGCCTCGAGAGCGTTTCTGTAAGCGGCGGATTTGTCCGCCCCGAGGTGCGACGATTGCGCTTTAATTATAATCCGTGCCCTCTTTGATTGGAGCTTTTTTAATTGCGACGGCTGCGAGGCTGTTCGTAGAATGTGGAGAGGAAATTTTATTAAAAAATATCGGCGTTTTTCGGACATATCCGCATGATTCAATCGGCGCCGATCGCCCACTCGAAGCCGCAGATCGCATTTATTCTCCGCGGACAATAGGAAATAAATTTCGGCAATGTCAGGGTCGCGCGGGGAAGCAGCCATAATCCCTGCGACTTCCAAAAGCCAATGAATACCTAAGCAGCGTCGGGAGCGGCGCGAAAAAAGAAGCGAGAGCGAATAAATATCTCTCTCGCTGCAGCTGCGTCGTCTTCGGAAAAAAGCTCGGCAAAAAGAGCAGGAGGAGGAGGAGGAGGTGGGTAGAAAAAAAGGGGAAAAAGTTAGCGGAGGCAGCTGCTGCGCTATAAGCCGCTGTTTAATTCAATTCCCCGGCGCGCGGAGGAGAGGATAAAAAGGCGAGCGGAATCAATAGTGATAATTATCGTTCGAATGAACATATCATTAGGCGGCGCGAGCTCTTAGAATATTGAAAAGTCGTTGCGCAATGTGAAATCGATACCGCGCGCCGTCGACGCTCTCCGTTCTTTTCTCGCGACTTGATTAATGCAGGGACAAAGTCGATCATTAATCACGATATTGTTACGGTGTTACTTCTTTTTTTTTAAAAAGTTATTGCGTTTGCTTAAGACGGCGATTTAAACTGGCGGGCGCGGAACTGAATTCGAGCAATAGAAATGGAAAAACTGCAACTTTTTCTATCGTCGGGATTCGTAACGCAGTGTTCTAAAGGTAAATTGTTTGGATTGGTAATTCCTTTAATCAACTATCAAAAGCACTCGAAATTCTTTAGGTAAATACAAATTTAAACTTCGAACGGGAAGCAAGCATAGTTCGAATATTTGGATCTTCAGAATTTCATTAATGCAGAAATTGTAATGAAAATAGTCGTACAATTTGCCTCGCAAAACTTTACTCTAATTGCGCTTCTTCCAACCAGGAACGGCATAAGCTCAACATTAAAAGTTTACATTCCACATAAAAAAAGTGAAAACTTGAAGATTATCCAGCAGCGCTAAACAGCGCCATCCGAAGACAGCAGACAGGCGGCACTTTCAACTCGGCAATTCAAATTAGCGGAATCCGCGGGGAAGCGAAAAATGACAGGACAATTATACGCGCATTCGAATTATGCGGGCAGTCTCGTTTGTCTGTCGTTCCAGGAATTTCCGCGCTCCCCCCTCCCCCCCACCCTTATTCACCTCGCCTCCGCCGTATTAGAAGCGACTTTCCAACAAAGTCCGAGCGGCACTTTTTTGTTCCAATTAACATCCAGGCGAAGAGCTAAATCCGATAATAGCGCCGGCGCGGAGGGTGAATATCGCGGATGCAATTAGCCGCAGTTGTGCCCCGCGAGAGAGGAAAAGCTGGGGGGGGGGGGGAAACGCGAAACGAGAATTTTCTACCAGCTTTTCCACCCTCATCCACTATACCCTTTCACGGTTGCCGCGCTGTTACTTCGTCTTCCTACTCGCGCTTTTTATTTCGCACAATGAATGTTATTTCGCGCGTTTGTACGCCATTCTTTAAGATGTATTATGCTTTCATGATGTTTTTGAGGCTAGAGAATTTTTTTTCCCTTTTTCTTTTGGGGAAGGGAAAGGGTTGTTAAATTATCGAAAAAGTTCTCACTCGAAAGAATGTCGAAAATGCTTCGCGCTTAAATTCCCGGGGAGTGGAGTTGATTTTATGGGTATTTTTTAAATTTGGTGAATCTAAATTTTGAGAGATCGAAGTGAAAGGCTAAAACTCCGCTCGAAAAGCCGTGAACGCGCGGCCATTTGCTCACTTTTCCAAATTTATCTCTGCACGAACTTGACATAGAATTCACGATGGAATTCTTTTCCTCAAAGCTCCAAAGCCGAGGCACGAACTTTTTAAATTTCTATCCTGCCAATGGGATTTAAAAATATTTCGACGGAAAGCCCTTAATACACTTTATTCCAAGCTTAAAAATTCAACGGCAATTACGCCCGAACAAATAAAGCTTTGAAGCCACGCGTTCCATTTTCACTTCCGACTGCACATTTTCTCTCGCTCGCGGTAACTCTTCGGCTTGTCCGGCGCGGTCGTCGGGGGGTTCTTTTTTTTTTGCAGCCCCGGGGCACCGCCGCAATTGCGGCTCGACTTAGGCACTTGTCCCGCTCTCTCCCAAGAATTTACGCCATTTTACCGGGGCGAAACGTGAGCGGAATATCGCGCGAATCCCGCCCTCGCTATTTCGCGAAGTGTTCGATTTGCGCGCTTTCGCGAGTTTATTTCCTCGCTTTTTTTCTTTTTTTACGACGGCTAGTGAGAAAGAGCCGAGAAATTGCGAATCAGGGGAGAAGCTATGGTGTCGTATCTTAAAATGCGGCCGTTAGACCGAATTGAGCGGCGACAATGAGATGAAACGACGGCGGGGATTCGGTTTTTTTTTATCGCCGCCTTCAATCGCCGAATGAATTTGTACAGAGGAAGGCCGAATTTGTGATTTAAAGGGGAAGTCTTCTTTAAAAAAGCACGCTACCGGAGAAGATCTTGATGCTTAAATTTAAGGCAAATAACAATCGTGTTTGGATTTTAAACGATTATCAAAGTTATCATACGAGAGGAGACATTTTTACACAAAGCAATCGTGGGATCGAGGGGCTGTGTAATTTAGCGATTGCAGACTTCAATTAATATTGCACGAAGCACTTGGCTTTTATCGCAAATGAAATTCGCATTCGGCACTAAAACGATTTCAAATTAAAACAAATGGGCGTAATAGTCTTTAATACATTTAAACAATTAAATGCCATTATAAAAATAATATATTTTAACTATATACACTAAAATACGCACGACTAGCAGCAGAATTGGCTTATGAAATTAATCTTTTATCCACAGATAACATGTGCAAAGTCTTAATAGAGCTTATAATACCCGTAATATTTTATTGCATAACTTTAGGTAATAGTTTTTGACAGCCATATTTCTAAACGAAGTCTATAAAATGTAACTACATCTGAACACGAAAGGAAAATGAATTTCTCGAAGCTTGACTTTTCCTTAAGGGCCGAAAAATAAATTTTGAAAATGTGCTACATTAACTTTCCGAGAGAGTGTTCGGATAAGTCCATTTAAACAAAAGAATTATACTTCTTTTAAATATATATTATGCCATTTATCATTGGAAATAGAACAAATTTAATTTAAAAATGATTACTTCAGATCTTCACAATTTCTCATTTTTTAAAATTGTTTATTTATTTCCATCGGGATATTTGCTTCGTTTTACATAACTTAAAAAGAAAACGTTTTGCTATATTAAAACCGTATTTATCATTTCCTCAAACCAATATTTTCTGTAGTATTAAAGCTTTAAGTCCAAAATTTACGATCTTCCAGCTAAAAATACTTTTTTCTAAAAGAACAAGTTTGATGTGTATTTTTACAAACTAGTCAACACAACTCTATTTGACGTTAATTATTATTACTTAAAACTTACTTAACTAATCCGAAGCATTTATTCCTCTTAAATAAATCCAGGCAAACGCAAATATTATTTAAACTTCGCCGACAACACTGCATCCCTTTAGTATCGAGTCAGCTTCGCGGCAAGGCATACATATACACCTCCCACCACCCATAGAAACTGCGCATTGTAATCAAAGACCTCGGCACTTTTACAGCGCACACAGTAAGAGGCCGCGCAGACGACGGCGGGGGCGGCGTCATCTTTGTCGCAAGTTTGTCTTGCGCCTTTGTCTCTCGCGGCCGCGAGAGTCCTTTCATGCACCTGAAAATCAAGGCGCGCAGACGCGCCAGAGCAGTTTCGCGAATTCGCCGGTAATAATGTATTAAGTTTCGCGTCGTTAGCGAGGGGAGAGCGAGGCGCCGCGTCGCGAGGAGATGAACTTAACGAGCTTTTTTGAGCTCGAGTAGGCAAATTGCGTGTGCTCGGGCATAATGAAGGCCGCGGCGCGCGAACGGGCGGGCTTTTAAAATGGCGAGGGAAGGCTCGATTTTATCTGGGTTGGGATATTTGTCGCTCGAGCGAAGCTCGGGAGAAGCTGCAAAATAATCGGATGCGATTTTTTCTTTTATTCATGAAGAGTTCTTAACGTCTGGGGAGAAACTTTGCTAAATTTTATTAAGTAATAAAAAGTTTTTGTGGCTTCCGAGGGGTGATAAAATAATTATCATAATAAAGGTTGAGATATGGCAATAATCCCTACCTTTTTTTTCTTGATAAAATTATTAATTTATGGGTTTAGCTCGATAAAACTTTATCACTCGGAAAAATGTTTTTTTTATTTTATATAAATCAATACTTTAGTTTCAATAAAATCATATTCAAGTTTAAAATTAATTATCAGGAAAAAAATTGATCGTTACGAAATGTTGTAAAAATTGTGATAAGTTAACTATAATTATTTCTTAATAATAAAATCTTGGTCAGAAATAGTTTTCGTTTTGAAAAGCCTGCGAAAAACGAGATCGCATACAAAACAGAAACGAAGAAAAAGACTCGAACATTAAAATAAAATTGCTCAAGAAATAAACACGAGGCGAACTATATATTTCGAGACAACCCAGATACTTCGAAGACAAAACTTTAAATTAGGTCGATCGCGCTTTAACTCACGGAGAGATCACTGGGATTTCTATCTCTCCCTTCTCATTTCTTCGGCGCTTAATAACTAAGCGAGAGAGGCCCATTTAACCTCAAAAGCAGAAGGCGGATGAGAAATTCGATCTCGTTTTAGCGCGGCGTTTTTTTTAATAGAAGCGCCGACTGCGAAAATCACGTCGAAAGTTCCAGCGGACTCCGGGTGAAGAGCCGCGGAAACCATTTGTTTTGAAATATATATCAGCGGCCTTGTTTGCAGCTCGCGATATTCGATAGAGCCATTGAGAAGAATTTATTGACTGGACGAACATTTTCTGGAGGGAATTGTTATTTGTCGATGAACAATTTATACGCGATTTAATATATTTTGTCGTTTAGTTTTCATGAACAGGTCGAGCTCAATTGTAGATCCTTCTTTTCGGAGATTATTTTTTATATCTTCAGTCAAGTCATAAACATTCACTGCGGTATAAAAAGTTCTAGAAAGTCGGTATCTCACCACCCAGTTGAAAACTTCTATGAAGCTTTGAAAGCTGCTTTTCGACTCCAAATAATGAAGCGACCTCCCGTAATTTAATGCGGCCTGGCAATGAAGCTAAGAGGATGTTAATAATATTTTTTGAATTACGTAACATGAGCAACCGAAATCAATTCCTTTTAACAAGTCAATCTCCAAAGACGTTACAAGCAAACGCGTTCCGCCTACTGGTCCATTAATGCAAATTAATTAAGAATCTCCAAAGACGATCAAAAGGTTTCCTCTTTCCGAGATTAAAGAACAGCAAGCGTCTAATTCCGATCTCCTGCAGCTTTTTAATAAAGAATGCGAGAGACTACCGCGGAGTAAATCTCCAGGCGAATTTAGCATCTTTGAGAGGCAGCGGAGTAAAAATAAAGAGACTCCCGCACGCAAAAGAGAAGAAAGAAGCCCCCCCCGTCTCTCTCTCGCAAACGCAAAGCGGGCAAAAGCAATTCCTTTACCCGCTGCATTCCGATGACGCGCGTATTCGTATAATTTAATGTCCGTGCAGCGGCCGTCAAGGAATTCCAGCGTAGCCTCGGAATAGCTGGGCTTGACGTCACTTGCGCGCGCCTCGGCTTTTCCACGCGCGAAAAGTAAAAAAAAAAAAAGGACCCGGCCAGGTGGGGGAGAAGCAGGGGGAGAGAGAGAGAAAGAGAGAAGCGCGACGCCGCTGAACTTGAACTCGCTCGCAAGCTCGCCTCGCCTCTCTATCTCGTCGCGAGGAGGTCAACAACATCGCTCCGCCGCCGGGGAGAGCGGGGAATCGTCTTGAATAATGGTAATTGCTTTTTCGGAGGGGAGCGGGGGGCGGGGGGGGGGGCAGGGACGAGTTCGCCGCGAGTGCTTGTTTTGCACACGGAGAAAAATGTTTAAGTTAAAATTGCTATATTTTTTATGAATCGAGAGACAAACTTGATTTATGCAG
>JAWWEM010000010.1:1805140-1836558 GCA_035582935.1 Ormyrus thymus
AATGAGTAGCTTAAAAAAATTAGGCAGTGTTTAATATTTTAACCAGCAGGACTGCTTTATTTTCTACCAGGGCAGTAATTAAGTATTTAAAAAATTCGCGTCTCGTTATCCCCTATAGAAATCCCAAAGCTCTCAAGCACTTTAGTCCGAAGACTCGAAAGTTTCATTCCGCACTGCATCCTTGTTAGCTCCCGCGACGGGCAAGCTTCATTAAAGGAGCACAAGCCTCGGCCGCAGAGCCATTCGAAGCCGGCAATCAGCCCCGAGATTAATAGCCCAGCTTGCGCGGCGACAGGCCAAAACGAGAGACGCACTCCGCGTCGGTATAACAGCCGCGAGAGGGGTCGTTAAAACGCCGTAACGAGCCGAGCAATATTTCTGCGCCCCTCCCCGAATCCTCCGCGCGCTGACACTCTTTTTCCACGGCCGGTTGCCGCGGGTTTATTTGACGGTCGTTTAGCGCTGCCGCGATTGTCAACGACGCAGTGGAAGTGCCGCTTTTACGGGAGACCGACGTGTTAATTTTTAATGAATTAAAAATGGTGTCATTCGTGGCTTTGCTACCGTTAAATGTGACCGCTGAATCTGATAATTATTGGTTGGGCGAGTGAATTTTATTTTCCGGCGGAATATAAACTTTTGGATTTATTATTTGGTGAGGTAAATAAAATAAATTTCAAAGTGGAATTCTCCAAATATTTCCGCGTGATATGTAAACTTCTATTGAAAATAATGTACGCGTTAACGAAAAAGATAATATTTCAAAAGTTTGAGTACTGATTTTTATAGTTTGTAAAAGTTTTATGTTTTATTGATTATCTAAATATCGCTTGGGTTACATTTTTTTTGTTTCTTAGTTTCAACAAAGCGGCAATTTTAGCATCAAATGGAGCTTCGCGCCACCCAATTTCCGTTAAATCTCTACCGCAGCACACTTAAAATACGTATTTTATGAATATTAAATTTTTAACCCAGGTTTTAAATAAAGGACGTACCTTGTTACGGAAATTTTTTAAGCGTTATAAATTAATTACGATTTCGTGATGGTTATATTGAGTGTAAAAACTATTAGTAGAAAATTTATTAAAGGCAATGCTTCTTTAAATAATCTCTCAGTCTTTAAATAATTAATACTTCTTAAAAATTATAATAATACTGCACATTGATTTTGTAAGTCCTTTGTATAGATAAAAAATTTACGTCATTTGTATTGACGCACATTAAGCCCATTTATTGATCTTTCTAAATTAAATTAGTTTCATATTTGTTAAAAAATTTCTACATTTAGAAAAATAATATATTTCTGTATAAAAAATTCAGAATCGTCGTTCAAAACTTATACCCCTGAAACCCAAGCACTTAGGGTAGTACTACCGTTACGGCACTAGTAGAGTGAGCGTCTAGTCGCATTTGACTTCGGCAGTATTTTGATAATTAGTTATTTTTTATAATAAATTAATAATTTATTCAATTTTATATCTTTAGTTTACCTTTAAAATTAAAACTGACCACCTTCAATACCAATAGTTCAACGAGTACGTGAGATTTTAAGTAGCGCGCAACATTTTGACCTCTAAATAAATGGCGCGACACCCGTGAAATTTTATTTTCGTTCATTTATTACTACGTCCACAGGCTTTGAATTCCTGCTTTCAAGCATTTAAAATATTCGTTCATTCCGTAACTAACAATCTGCAAAATTTTAGCGAATTCTGTACGGTCAATTTTATGCAGTTAAGAGTTTTAGATGAGAAATGTGCGTATTTATGGAAATTAAAATGTTTATAACTTTTTCCTCATGCTCCAAAGCCTCGCCAAATTTTAACAGAGTCTTTTCTTAAACAATATCTGCCAACACGCCAACTTTCAGAAGATTTTGAACGGTAAATCACTTTTCGGTAGTACTACCTTAACATTCTTGTTCTTGTGAAGTAGACTTAGGGCATATAACCGTTATGAAATATCTTCCAAGACGATGCATCCAGCAGCTCTGCGTCCTTTTGAAATGCTTCCGGAATTCGATATTTCCCTCATAGTTTTAGAGCCGTCGCGCCGTCAGATTCCCGTCATCCGATGTAATGCACATCGCGCGAGAGGAGCCTGCAGCACGGCGTATAAGTCGATAAGTGGCCTGATAAACGTGCTGCCTTCTCTTTCTTTTACCCGGGTAATCTTGCTCGCTGCTTTTCGCGCGACATTTGTCCAAAGAGACGTCGCTGCTTTCCGCGAATTGCAGAGCCGCTACAGGACGGTATTTCATTACTTAGCATCGGTTGCATCGAAGCGCGACGATAACAAAGTCAATAGCTGTTAAAGCGAGAAGCGCCTTGCAGTCGTATTGAATGGCATTTTTTATGGCTGTCATGGTTCTATTGTGACGATGGGATTCGGGACGAAATAGGGTTTCGAAATGGCTTTACTTGTGAGTAATGTAATTCACTTTTTTACAGCGGTGCTCTGTTTATTTTGAGAAGAACAAGGTATTGTAATAAAATGAATTCTCAAGGGTATTGATTTCTGTACTGAATAAAACTCTAAAAAATAAACAAAACAAAATTAAACGTTTGAAATGTTATTTTTTGTTATGTTCTTGTTTAACATAAAGGTTTATAAAATAACAATAGTATTGTTCGTGTACGTTTACAAAAAATATTATAGAATTTTGAAAAATAGTTTAATTTTAAAATCCAAAAATTTCAACCATATCATGAAAAATTATGAAATATCATCGTAAAAGCTATTTTTATTGTTCAATGGCTTTTTCATTTACTTTACAAACGAACGTAATAAAACATCCGACAAAGAAAACACTCTTGTTTCCCTTATAGATTGAAGATTCCACGAAAAACGTTCCTTCAAACATCATCTGTTGCAAAGCACACTTTTTTTTTATCTTTTTACAAAATATTTACGTTTAATTTTCCTGCAAAATTGTAAAATATATTGCAAAATATTACCTCCGCTAACGATTATCAACTCCTTAAAATATGATCAATAATGCTTACTCTAACATCAACCAGTTAACGTCGCGTCAAGCCGCGTAATAAAATTAAGCTCGACTTAATAGCTATTACTATTATTCGCTAGTTTATCGCGATCGAAGCCGCCCTCTCGGAGTCAACTTTCCAACTATGGTGCCTTATCGACTGAGACCGAACGAGATACGCGATGACTTTCGCTTTATCTAAGTAATCAATCTTTATTACAAGATGTAAAAAATTCTAGCTTTTAACATGCCTAATTTGATAAAACATTTTTTTGAAACGTTATCACTACAACTCACCTCCAATGCACAATTCCGGGAGTCTTTCAAATTAATTCGTTTTTTCACTATCAAATAAAGCTATTGCCAGAAAAACCATCGTAATCATTTTTTTGCAAAATCTCCACTTTCTAAAAAGAAAAGTAAAAATATTTCTATCTTCCCGCAGCAAGAAGCTTATCGACGGTTCGTTCGCAGAGCAATCCTGGCATTATCATCGCTGGATGCGGGTCGAAAGCAAGGATAAGCTCAGCATCAGCAGCCGGATGGCAGCACCGGTAGCCGGCGCCCTCGAGATCGATCGGGCGGCGCCCGCGGGAAAGGAGCCAGCTTTTCGCGGGATGGCGCCACGAGTCCCGCATCCTCCGGATCTCGTCGCAACGGGAAGGAAAAAGCTGCGGAAAGCTCACCCGCGAGAGAGCAATAATCGATCGGAGCCGCTCTCGCGCGAGAGGAACCAGCTGCAGGCGGCTAAATAATTTATCGGGTGGGAAGCTTAAATCGCCGCTGCAACGGCGCCTTGGATTCGCACGCATGAAAATCGCGGATCAAGGGGGAGAAAATTCAAGGAGTAGGCGACGGAGCGACCAGCGGACTGATTAGAGTTTATGGGGAAGCGGCGGATGTTGGAATTAAGATTTATGAAAATTTACTTTGTGGGTGGTCAAGCGGTGGCTGTCACCAGCCAGGATTAAGTAATGATTGGACAGATGTGGGTAGATGAAAACTACGAATACAAGATGCGAAATGAGATGTTTTAAGAATTTTCTAAGAAAAGGAAGATTGACACTATGGTAGTTAATTTTTTTATTTATTCTACTTTTAGGTCGAGTAGGAAAATTTGAATTTTATTAGATAAAAATGATTTTCCTGTTAAGAATGAAATTTTTAAAGCACCCTCTTCTATCAACTCGAAATAAAATTTTTTAGAATCATCTGTTATGTCGTTTTGTAAAAAGTTGAAGACTTTAGTAATAAACTTTTATTCATTTTTCAGTATATTTTTAACGAGGAGAATTAAACAATCCTTATATAGCTTCAAATTTAAATTTAAGTTTTGATTATAAACCATGCGAAAGAATATATTACTTTCTTCTTCTAATACGAAATTAATTTTAAATGCAAGAAACAAAAGTGGATCTTTAGCTGAATTATCATCACTACGCATCATAAAATATAATAATAATGGACGCTTACGACACCTTTCATAAATATTAGGCAACATATTTGTAAAAACTTACTTATTGCGGTACGCTTACAAAATTAGTGCGCCAACAATGTATTTACCTGCAACAGAAAAAATGAACCAATCGTTAAAAATTTGCTCCGTTATAAACATTCGGCAAAAATTAAACGAATAAAAAAAAAGTTACAATACGAGCGTTATCTCAAGCACGTCAGTTACGCCCAAGGAATGATTTTATCGCGAATACACCTGGCCGTCTTACGACCATGGCATCTGTCCAAAGTATTCTGACGTTATGATACAGTGTTAAAGGGGAACAGCCCAAAGGCCAGTTAAAGGAAGCTCTTTTTCTATCTTTAAAGAGAGGGAATAGCAGAGGCGGGGGTTGTAATGAATAGGGTTTTAACGGGAGGCTTTTAAAAATATGATACTTCAATGAATTTTAATGAATTCAAATTGCACCTATGCGCCGATAGGAGAGTAACAGGAGATATTATTTTATAAAAAAATAATATTAACAAGATGAAAAAGTAAACTTTTAAGCGTTTTCCATTAAGTCGTCAATCTCCGCAAAAAAGCGTGACGAAAGTGGTTGCCATTCACGTATTCAAAGGCCTGACGTCCCTTTTAAGTGACGCTAATAACACTTTTACCCTTCATCCATCGACTCTCAAACCGCGCGGCAAACATCTTCCTTAGCCGTCCCGCCGTTACAAAAACCACTGAGAAAAATGTCCCTGTCGGCTCCCTTTAATCGCCTTGGAAATTGGCGGCGGAGTGAGTCGTTCAGATTGAGGTTACGGATTACGGATTTTTTTTTCGCTCGATCCCCGAATGAAAGATTTAGAGAGCGAAGGTCAGGCATTGGTAATACCCGGCGTGTCGCAGAGGTGTCGCCGGTTTAAATTAACGCTCACCTTGGCAAAGGGACCCGAGCCGGAAATAAGTCGCGCCCAGTTGACGATCGAACAGACGTCCGTCTAATCGACGTTCATGATTAAGCTCTAATTTCCGCCGTGACGGGACTTCTGCGACTTTTTAATGCGGACGCACTGCTGCCGTTTAAGTGGGCGTTGAGTGACGAAAACGCTTAATGAGATTTCGCTCGGGACGAGGGGTACAATTAGTTGATGTCCGCGGGCGACTTGATCAACGTTCAATGCACTTGAATAAATGAAGTCGATTCGATTTCATTTTGGTTAATTAGTGAGCTAAGAAATTGGAAAACGCTTTTTCCGTCAAAAACAGTTTTAAGAATTGGAATAAGCCTTTCAAGGGAGTTGTTTTTAACTTGAATTTTGTTAGTCTTTTTGAATCAACTATTTTATATTTTAACAAATCTATATATTTGAGAAAATCTTCGTAATTGCTAGAGAATAAACTTTTTGTTTGGTAACTGGTCTGATTAAAAATATGTTGAATTAAAAAACAATCTTCAAACATAATATGTTCTCTTAATACACGGCTTTACACTAATTAGCATTACTACAATTTCACTAGTAATATACGTCACTTGTTAATTATGTCTATTGACATATGATTCAACGAGCTTGTGCTACATTGGAAGCCATACCTCTTAATAGATAGCGGAGCAGTATAGGAGGTGAAATTAATAATTAGCGTCTCTATTACAACCTGAAATTAGGTCTCAAAAGCAAGCGTGGATCTTGTTACATTGAAAATTGAAAACGAAAGACCTTTGTGAAGTAAACCTTTTTCGCGTTTAAGAAACATTTAAAAACTATGAAACTTCGAAATTTATTAGCAATATTCGTTCACTTTTATTAAAAGTTTACACCACTTCTGTCCAATTATAACAGCACAAAGTTTTAACAAAATTCCATCAAAATTCTAAGGTACTAAAATCGGCCGCCTTGAATAAAGATCGTCTCGATAAAGAGACATTTCAAGCTTTTCATGAAATAAAGGATGAAGCTTTTGCAACATCGAAACTTCATCCTTGGAAGCCATTCGCTCGACATCTCGCTTTATATCAACAGTAGCTCGTAAGCCCAGTCGTCAGCATGTAATTAGCGTTGCACATTAATTTACTTTGCCCTATTACATACTCGTCGGTCGCCACCGAGACTGGCCAGGATTTTATGGTCTCTTTAACCAGACTAGCTTGAATTTCTCGCGTATTTTTTAAAAATCGATTATTAATTGCCGAATGGAATTTGTTTTTACTGAAGATTTATTTTAAACTTAAGCAAATTCTTAAACCATAAAATATGAATACTAGAAAAAAAAGTTAAACGTTTAATGTTTTAGATACTGCAGGGATGCATTATCTAGCTTTTAAATAACTCATGAGAAGTGACGTGAATCATTAAACACACTGCTGCAGAAAATGTAAACTGTCAAATGGAAATATCACGTCTTCATCAAAATTGAAAGTCAAACTGAAAATTGGACTTGAAGATTCACTTTACTTTAATCAAGCAAGAAAATACTTTATTAAATCAAATCTAGAAAATCCGACTGTATATAAAATATTTTTAACCTCGCATTTTGTGCAGAATTTTGGAAAAAGTGGGTTGTCTGAATTGCAGAACAATTGGCTTGAAACGATTTAAATATTAACAACGTCGGCGTATGCACATTGTACCGTTTCTGCGTTCAATTTGCAATTCAAGCATCATAAGCCAAAGGGATCATCGCCGGTTATTCTCCATATTATTGTCCAAAGAAAGACAGAAAACTTTAGTATAAAAGAGAGAGAGCTAGAGAGAGAGAGAAAGAGAGAGGGAGAAAAACACAGGACTTTTTAATATGTATGCTGGTGTTAAAGTGTCGTCGCGCAGAAGCGAGCATTGCGGGCTTCGCTTGGCGGGTTACTCCTTTATCCGAGGCCGGAAGAATAAAATCGTGACATCGTGATACATAACGTTTGTGTCTGGAGATACCGTTAGTTTTTTACGTCATTGATCCGATCAGATCTTAAAAAAAAAATTTACGTAACAACACGCATCATAATAAAGCCGTAAAACGATCGCTTTAAGACGACGGCTGATGTCTTTTTAAACCCGAGCTTGTTATTGTAATTTCATTTTGTATTATAATGGAAAGAAGCGGAGCTTATTCGCGTGGAATCGTGTTTTATTTTTCTTAATTTTTCATTAGCATTTTTTTCCTTGAATTTCTTCGGAAGGAATCCGCGTTGGAAACACAATCATTCTTGGGGTTTTACATTTCTTATTCAACCTAAAATCAATACTGGAATTGTTTTTCTCTGAAATAATGTTACACGAAATTGCGCCGTAACGTTATTAATTATTCTTTTTTAAAGCTGTCTAAAGAATACATTTTTTGAAACTTTAATAATTATAATTTCTTATAAAATTATAATATATATATTTTATATATATTATAATTTTATAAGAAATTATAATATATATATATATATATATTAGATTTCCCATAGTTTCCGCTAATTAGACGAACCATAAATAATTCCTAAATGAAATCATCACAGAACGGTTCAACTTGTGAAACTACTGAGTTGTATCATTAATAAATCTGATTAATACTGATGGTAGAGTGCTAATGTGAAGTGTGAACCTAATGCCGAGTAAATATCTAATGAATATTTTATCAATTCAAATGGTTAGGTGTAAATATGTCTTGGACGTCTATGATGTTCAATAACGTAGATACACTCGGCGCCGTTTAACGTCAGAGAAAAACGACGCCTCTAAACTAAAACCGGAAGAAAATTAAAATAGATAAATAACTGGAGGTAATGAACGAACCTTGAAAGAGATGATTCAGGCTGGTACCCTTGAAACACGTGCAGCCCATAATAAATCCCATCATCGGAGCGTCAGATGAGCGCCGGGCCACTCGTTACGAGCCTCGACTCAAAACAGCGGCCCGCCAGTTCCCTTTACGCACGAGCTCTCGACTCTCTCTCTCTCTCTCTCCCTCGCAACTAAACGTCCGTTCCGAACCGGAAGTGGAAGCCTCGAAGCGGCGAGCGCGCGCAGCACACTGAGGCACCGGGCGCCGTCACCGCCGCCGCCGCCGCTGCCACCTCCGACGTCGTCGTCGTCCTCCTCGTACCTTCCTTGCCGGTCTTCATGGAGCAGCGGCGCGAAGAGGACTCGCCCACTCCGCGAGCAGTCATCGCGAGACGCCTACTAATAAGCGTCCCGTGCCGCGAGCGCTCATAAGGCAACAAGGTTAACAACCGACGATTCCTCGAGCCGAATTCTTAGCTGCTGCTCTTTTGCCGTTGGTGGGTTAGTGCTGCCACGGGGTGTGGACGACTCTTTGCTTGGGCGAATTCCTAGACGGTGAGATGCTTAGCCGAGCTTTCTTTACTCTGAATAAGTCGTTCGGTTTTAGTATTGACGCTTGTGAAAGAGGGCGTTGCATGCGCGGTGTTTGTGAATCTGTACTTGTTGCTGGATGAATGCTTGGGCATGATTTTAATGACTGTAGGAGTTGATGAATTTTTTTACAAATGAGTATGGACAGTTACAATGACCCTATGAATTCGCTTCGAAAAAGCAGACTGTCACCGCGCCAAATGCTTACAAATTATTATACAAGTATGTTCCTAAACCCCTACATTAGTGAAAATGTGCAATAAAGAATTTATAAAGTTTCCAATATTTATTTAAGCTGCTCGTTAAATTTCACAAAGTAGTTCGTAAACTGATTTCCTGAGAACGAGAAGATTATAATCCTGCTGATCATTGCATAAAATCCTGACGTTTATCACAGCCATCCATTCAGAATTCTATATATTTAACGAAACATTCATCACTGATACGTAGCCTGATTAATAGGACGTGTGACTGTAATTAGCCACCCTGTTTATTTGCGTTACGTCGGCTATTTGTCATCTCGTTCCTGCCGGCCGAGCGAATCTGTTCTTGAAATGAACTTGGCGTAACTTTCAACGTGCGGCAACATATTAATTTTAACGAGTATTTCCGAGCTCCCTTTGCAGTCGGCATAATGTGCGTCTAGGAACTCGTCGTTCAACGGCACTAAGAACAGAAAAGGCAATCGCCGCTAGAAGAAGTAGCGGACTCTGTTTGGATGATGCGCCGCGCGTTGTGCGCAGTTACTTTTAAAGTATATCTTTAAAATAGAATTTTCGAAAGGTAGCAGCTTTCTGAACGAGTAGATGTTACGACAAACCTTTGTACAATCAGCAATGAAATACGTTAATCATAAAAAGAATGCATGTTTCAAGAAAAATTTGCAGGCGTTTTCAGGAAATACGTCAGCAAAAATATAGCGTTTTAACCAACCAGATTTTTTTCAATTTATTTTCAACATTTCGATATCCATTTTTCTAAAAAGCAGCTTCGCCTGTTGTTGGGGGAAAGCTGGCCCTGACCGGGAGCACGTTCCTACGCGAGATCAACAGCATCAGCCGGTAGTGTGAGAGAGCGATTTCTGCTCGGGCGTTAATGCGCGTTTCCCATTTGCTTTCGGGCTCTATATCTCGGGGGAGGGGGAGATTTTTTTTATTGCGCGTGGCTCATGCACACGTACACGTGTAATGACGCTCGTGCGCCCCCGGTAACTGCCGCGGCGTCACGCAATCCGCGGGCCAAATCAATATCCATGAGCCGCGCGCGCGCGTGTGTTCCCTCTGCACACGCGCGCGACGAGCTTCCAACGTGTTTATCGGACGCGGCTTTGACGGTTTATTTAATTAATCGGTCTTCGGCACCGGTCGCTCTTATGTAAGCTGGCTTTGGTCGCTCTGCTCCGGTAATGAGTAGATTGTTTGCTGCCGCTTTTCGTATGAGCTTCCCGCGCGAATGAGTCCTTTCGCATGAAAGATGAACTTTCCCTTTGGGACGATAGTCTTGTAAGTAAGTTTCAACGGGAATTTCCTGCTCCCCGTTGGAATAAATGTTAGCTTATTGGAGACTCAAAATTATTCATGCGAAGTAATATTTCAAATAAAATTAGCCACATTAAGACTTTAAAAGGTTCTTAGTTGGATATTACAATAAATTTTATACTCTCTGATTCTGAATCATCAGAAAACTACTGATTAAATCAGTTGGAATCTACTGCCTTGCATCTAAATGTACATTATATGGCTTAAGAAAATTCACTGAAATGATATTAATTATACTGAAAATTTTAATGAGTATTTACTGATTTAATCAGTTGGAATCTATTGATTCGCAGTGATCTAACTATAACTGCAGAATCAGTAGTTTAGACAGTAGATTTAGACAGTACGAAATTCAGTTTGCGAATTTAAAATATTTTTTTAATAAATCTGTAAGTCCAAAATGCACGAAAATAATAAAAATATCGAAAACAGAATTTCAACTGCACGTCAATAAACTGAAATTTTCCAAATATTTTACCCGGCAACTGGTTCACGTGCGCAGCATTTTTAAGCGCATTTCATTTTGAGGCCGAATTTTTTTCAAGCACACGTACCGCCGAGAACGTACGTCAAAGCAGCCACCGCGCCGAGTGTTCGGAAAATTTATTTAACGTTAAAACGCAGCCTTCCGCCAGCGGCGTGTAATGTATGAGCGTTGACCCGAGGTAAACCGCACTTTGGATAATCTCGGATCGGTTTCGACGGGTTTCGAACTTTGCCCCGGATATATATATATATATATATATATAGATTTGGAACAATTCGATTTCGATCCGAGGCGAGGGGAGTCAATCCGTTTTTGCGCGGCGGGCTGCTCGCGATGCAAGTTTAATTCAGCACGCGATGAAGAGAGAGAGAGAGAGAAAGAGAGAAAGAGAGAGTGCCGTTTGATTGGGCGCTTCGCGCGCTAATCGATTTTGTCAGCGGCGTAAATAAGGCATCCGGGCGCGACAAACCGAGCCGCCCAAGATATTTATAGCGGTTCACGTGACTTTAATAGCTGGCGCCCCTTTTTTGGCTTCGTTTTCGAGTAATTATGACAGTTCAGTTTCTTGCGGTACGCAATTAGTGCCAGGGTACTGCGGTAAACATTTTAGGGATTGTTGTTTGGGTTGCCTTTTTTGCGCGGGAGATTAATAGTGTATTTATTAATGGACAAGAATCACGTTCGAGTAAGAATCAAGACTTATTTTCATAATATAGGAAGATTTATTAGTTGTTCATTTCACTAAAGTTGCAATAAATTTAATGAACTGTAAATTCGGCTAGAGTAATATTTGAAAGGGCCGATCAGTTGCAGTCGATACTACTGACGGACTTTAATTTTCCCTAAAACTCTATCTACCACTTTCATTAACTCTTCTACTACATCGTTTACATATTTATAAAAAAAAAAAAACGCCGAAAACAGCAGAGCAGAATGTAGCATAAATCGAATATTTTGCAAACAGCACCTTTTAGTGAAATTGCCATCTGACACTCGAAAAGCACTGTTTCTCTTGTAATCTATATATGGACTGTATTTACGCTTAAATTAACAATTACGAAAACATTGCAATGAAGCGAACATGAAAGCTGCCCAAAAATAATTCAAAGTGTAATTGAAGCATGAATTTTGTAAAACTTTGTTAATTAAGCTAGCTGTCACCGCTTTAATTGCAAGCCTAAAATTATTGCTTGGCGGTTATTCTAGAAAGGATTATATTCTAATGCGCATAGAAATCAAAAACATTTCATGTAAATTTTAATTTAAATTCGCTTTATTTACGTCTATTTTAAATATTTGATTCAATTACAATAAATGTAGCGCTTAAAGTAATGCGCAAATTACGCGATTAAAAATATCAACGATGAGCCCAATCAATCCTTCGAGAAAAATAACAAGTTTTTCTAGATATTTTGACGGAAAAATGATTAAAATAGTTTCCCTCAGTTGAAACGATTAAAGCAGCTCCGGCATTTCAAAGAGCAAAAAGCGAGCGCTATCGCATCCGCGGAAGGTCGGTCCAGAGACTCGGAAAGCGGGCGAGAGCGAGAACGAATCGGGCAAAGAAGACGGCGACGGATCCGTGATAACGCGCGAGAAACGCTGAAGGAGCCCTCGAGGAAACGAGGTAAGGAGCTTTTTGCCGCGGCGACCTTTTCCACGCAGCGCGAACGAAATGAAGAAAGACTGACTTCGGCGCGACTGCGTGGGTAAAAGAGCTCTCTCGCTACCTGCAGCTTTTTTCGAGCACTAAATTTCACTTTTGCGCGCAAGAAAAATTATTATTTCGGTCGGAATGAAGTCTGCTGGGTTAGAAGCTGCGCATAATATCATTGCATTGTGTCCTCGAGCACGAAGAATGTACGCTTGATCTCGAGAAAATACGCTCTTTTGTATTTGCATTTCTTTTCTGCAATTTAAACGTTTAGTCACCGTAACGAGGGGGTAAAGCAGTCTTGGTATTGTCTGACTAAACTACTTAGATGTCAAACATTTGTACAGAAGAGATATATTTAAGAACCTTTTTAAATATTTTTGCGCTCATATATTACTAAAAGCCCAGAGGATAAAAATCCCCGCGATAGGCAGTAATCTTGTTAGTGATTCAAAATCTGATTCCTCGAACAATGGATGTTTCTTTTGTGAAAAGAAGTCACGTTTGGATAAAAAGAGAGATCAAAACGATATTGCATTTCGAAAGTGAATAGAGGAGTGCTTTCTACGGTTTCGATCATGAGAAAAAAGAAAGAGCTCCATATCCCCTTGCATTGCGCGTATCACAGAGAGCTCGTCGAACCGTTGGAAATTTTTATGGAAATTCCGTAATGGATCCTCTCTATGCAGGCTTCGCTCACATAAAGCGAGTAATGGAAAAATTATTCAGAAAAGAGGGCTGCGTGTCGTGGATGCGGCTTTTAAAAAATATTGCAAGAATTTTAGTTTAAAATTTAGTAACTTTTGACGTCGATTGAACTGACTGTCCAGCCGGAAGTGGCTAAGCTAATCAATTATCGAATCGTTTGACAGTTTTATTTGTTTGAAAATAAAACGCTTCGAACTATAATTGAATAGACTCTCTAAGGGAATCGACTCAATAAGTTTCTCGATGAGAGATACCGGAGTTCCATTTGTGACTTTTATGACATTCATAAAAGTTTGTTCATTTCCCTTTTTTCTCCACTTTATAGACACCAACGTCCCTCATCGCCGAGTGCGCCTTTGCGATCTCTGACGGCGATGCTCGAAAACCAGAGAGCCAAAGAGAATCCAGGAGAGTTTACGCCCGGTAAACAAGAGAAACCCGTAAAATAATCGAGTGCGTTTCACGACTCGACTCCGTCACCCCGCGGGAACTAAACACATACGCGACTTCGAGGAATAAAGCCGCGAGATGCAAGCAGATCAAATATCCGGCTCAAGCGATTTGATGGATGGAGAACTTTTCAGAACGGCGGCGAGGGAAAGCAATTAAGGGCCTTTGTGCTCGTGATAAAAACGAGGACGAGCTTTTCTTGGAGCGCGGATGATGCGCTGATTTAATTAACCCTGAAGCTGGAGGTGGTGGGTAGAATCACTTTATATGTATTAGGCGAGGCAGAAAATATATATATATATATATATATCCTCAACCGGATTGCACCGCCTACGATTTCTCGAATTATATTATTCAAAATCCGAGCACTGATATAGGTGACGCTCGCGATAAGCCCCGTTTGCTCACGTAGTACCCTTCCGTCCGACTCCGGCGAAGGAGAGTGACACGAGAGGAAATGACATTAACCCATCTCTCTCTCTCTCTCTCCTCGTGAATAATTGCGAGAGTCGTACTTTGACTTGATTGACGACGGTGCAGAACGAGAGGATGCGGTAATTCGGACTTTTTTGCGGATCCGTTATATCGTAAATAAGAGCTACGTCTTGCGGATTATTTACCTGCAAGAAGCTCCGGCTTGCGTTTGTTTTAACAGATGCTAAAGCTCTGTTGTTATTGAAGGCAGTTGTTGGAGAATGTGTTTGATGTAAAATAAGATGGAAAAGTCTTTCCGGGAATTATTGGTCTTCGTTGTTACAAAAGAAATCCGCTTTTAATCTAATAAAAAGCGCTCCGTTAACGTTGGGAAAACCTTCTTCAGTTCTCTAACGAGAGTCCGACTGTTTGCTAGCTTTTTGTAATCTTCAGATTACACACCAACTCCAAGTAAAAAAATAATAAAGTTGAAGAAACTTGCTCTCGTAAAGTAAAAGATCTGAAATAGTTTCTCAAAAAATTATTTACATCTGAAATTGCAAACTCCCGGGGAATGAAATTGTCCACCACAAAATTCCTAATGACGATAAAATAAAAAAAAAAAAAAACACTTTTCAGAACTGGTATAAAATCGCGGCGGAGGTCGGTCCACTTCCGGCCCACTGCGGCGAATGTCATCTTTGCTGCAAATAAGTTTGTAGGAAAGCGAAGTTTCAGCGCGGCGAGGAGAAAACTTTTCAGACTGAATTTCCCAGCCAGCCGCACAAAAGGGAGAGAGAGAGGGAGAGGGACTAAACGAATTACCTTGAGGTCAGTCTCGAAGAGAGAAACGACGAAGGAAGATGTTCGGCGCAAAGGTCGGAGAAGTACGTGGTAGTGACGTAGATACAGGGTGCATGAGAAGATGGGATTAGTAAAAAAGCTGGGCGCAGATATTGCTGAATTCGTGCTGCATTTGTTTATGACGACGTTAAACTATGTTTGGTTTATGAAAAATGTATGCATTCGATCAGAGTTAGCATTCGCGCTGAGTAAAATATGACCGCATGACAAATGGTTTCCCGGATGGAGATTGACTTTGAAATATTTGGAAAAGTCGGCTTTTACGAAAAAATTCATAAAATGCATCCGAGCTTGAAACGTAAAAATAAGGAAATATAAGTTGATTAAATGAATTTCTCCATGAAAATCCCTTTTCCAAATTTCCGACTTTCCAGTATAATCAAGCCATAAATCCAAATAAAAGCCGGCATCGGGTCAAGTAACGTCGCCTCCGTAATTTCGATTAATTTTCGCGTTCTAATTCCGCTGCTGCACACACACACTACACCCCGGTAGTTATACGGCTGCGTCTTGTGTACATGGAGCACTGCTCCCCCGTAAATCACAGCGCCTTTGGTCAGGGTATATTTCATGCGATCGAATGCTCGTATTCTCTATGGGCAGAGAAGCTCGGAGAATTCTGACTTGGCGCGAGGCTCCAAACTGACAAGTTGGCGGCTTGAGAGAATGGCAGGTAATCAATGCTCTCCGCTGCGGCTCAGCTCCATTCAATTTGTTTGGGGGGAAATAGTTCCTGCTCTCTGTCCTGCTCGCCCAGCGGCGATTTTGATTAGGATATCTTCGTTGTGCTGATCGTGTTTATTTTGGGAATTGAATCGGCGCGACACAGTTGGAAATGAGGGTGGGCGAAATTTTGAATTACGAGAATTAGTTTTATAGTTCAATGCTCTACTTTAACTGAAGAAAGCAAATAGATTTTCAACGGATCAATGAGTTATATAACTTAGTTTTTATTCAGGGAATTATTTACAAGTTTGCTTCAAGAATTATATTGTTAATTCAGTATGACAAATGTAATTAACGTTTTGCTTAATTATATTTAGCTCAGCGGACATTTATTCAATAAAATAATGTGTAGTAAAAATAAAGGAAGATCTGCAATATTCAATAAAGCTGATGACCTAAATAGCAGCAGTTTCATTAATTTTGCATTTAACTCTTGATCGGAAACTTCAACGCGCAAATGATTGGATCGCTTATCCTCGCACTTGTAACTTAGCGATTAAATCCACTTATAATTTTAATTGCTCCGTTTTTTTTTTGCCACCGGGGAGCAAAAAGCTGTCGCGTGCGATATAACTGTCGAAGCTGGAGGGGTATTCATAAGCGAAACAAACGAAAGCGGAAAAAAGCGAATCTCCAATTTTCAAAAGAATCGATCACCGGGAGAGAACATACTGCAGGAGAACTCGTTACGAGTACCAATCGTAGAACAATATCGCACAGGGCACACGTGTCGAAAAAAGCAGGCAACCAGAGAGAAATTCTCCGGGCGTCACGGAAGGGCCATTCATTTCTATCCCCCCACCCTTTTTGCCCCCCGGAAATGCTCGGCTCGCTCTAAGCATACCTCGCGAAAACTAAAGAAATGGAGAAAGGATGAAAAGAGAGGCGTGTTCAGCGCGGAAAAAGTACGTGGATGCGACCGGACGAATTGTGCTCCTTGGAAAGAATAATAGGAACACGTGTCAGTTGCATCATAGCTGGAGCAATTAAAAGCATTCGTCTTTAATTCTCGGATTTCTTCTGGTGCTGTACCATCGGTCATTAAGGCCTGACGTGGGCCGACGGAATCGTGCCTGCCATGTAAATGAGCCCAACCTGGGCATATAAGACTAATGATAACGCATAGTTAGTATACCGAACAGATGTTTAATCATGTTTAATTGATCTAACACAATTGACAGTATATTTGAAGCAGTGTCTTAATGATACTGTTACGGATGATGACGTCATCCGCAGACGAGGCGCGAAAGATGACCACAATGCAAGGAGATACGAGAACTGCTCGTATGCACTGAAGCTGCATCGTGGACGTTAGCTCGGTGTGAAAGCACGAGCCTCGCAATCGTGTGGTCCTCGGTTCGAGTCCCGTCGTCCACTTTTTTCCTTCCTTGCTTGGTCTTCGTTTAATTCGCGGCCCGTAATAATACGTTAAATATGTGTAATCAGAGGATTGAAAACAGGATCTAGTAATCAATTAAATAAAATATTAAAGGATTTCATTCCTGTATATTTTGAAAATTAATGTATGAATACGAAATTCGTTTCTTAAAGGTAAGTACAGTATTAAAAAGTAATTCACTAAAACCACGTTTCAATGAATACATTCATTGAGATTCTGAATGTTCGTTCAAACAACTTACGAGCACGCCACAGCTATCGATCTTCTTTTAAAATGGACTAGAAAGATTTTTCCATCGCCACGTAAATATCGGAAATAGTTCCGACAGTGAAAAGAGTAGAATTAAAAAGTTTTACATAATAAATTACCCTGAAATTCAGCCTTTAATCCACTTACATAGTATTCATTTAAAAGCAGATTTCCTCTTAGTACCATTTATGTTTCTCAATACAAAGATTAGTTATTTCACGATTGAATGCTACTCAGCTCCACTTAATACCTTTAAAGTTCCGAGGAGCGTATCCATAATTCAGGGCACAAAAGAGCTGCCGCAACATCGCACGTACAGAATTTACGAACCGCACCAAAGCCGATAAGGCAAAGACGAATTCAGATCATTATGCCACTCGTGCATCGCGCCGAGGGCTTCGACTTCACTCTTCTGCTTCTAGCTCGTTTTTTTTTTTACAAGCGCGGTTCGTCGACCCTTTGATCCCGTCGGGGCATTAACGCGAACGCCTCTTGGACGATTTGCGCGTCACGCTATCGCGGTATTACGCCAGCGGTGCTTCTTCGTAGCATCGGTATGTTGGAGGAATTCGAGACACTCTTCGACGCTGTTCCACGCAATTCCGCCTACCCCAAATATGGCTTGCGTGAGCATCGAGATGTTTTGAGACGAGATCTGAGCTGTATTAAAAGTTGGGTATACGGCGAAAGTTTAGAGTTGCCTCAAATTGCTTCGCTCGCATCGGAACCGATGCGATTGTTCAAGCTCGGTGCTTTTATTCAACGTCGAATGGGTCTTAGTTGGCGAGAAAGTAATCTTACGGTATCGATGTCTTTTTTTTGTGTTTGAAAATGCTTATACTCTTGCTGATAGTTTTAGGGAGTTTTTCATAACTTTTTTAAGCTGCTTTAGTTTATGAGATGTGAAATCTGGTGAACAGATGGATGAGTTAGTGAAGGAACTTTATTCCCGTGTAGGAATTCCACTGACAACGTCTGCTGGTCTTTAGGCGCACGAAAATCTAAGCTTCAAAAACTTTGGGAAACCTGGCTGTTCTGCATGTCTCTACTGCCATGTACTATATAATCTTACACTCTAGTAATAAAAGAGTTCAGTCTAAAAAGTGGGAGGAGTTTTAAAATTGTTTGAACCAACTGTAATATTTTTTCTTTTATAGTAAATTTGTTAGAAAATTTCTTTAAGTTTCTAGATGCAAGAAACTCATTGAATTTTATTTTTAACAAAGCAATTACAAACTTCGAACGGGTTTCGGTAAGTGTTAGGGACATTCCAGTTCAGGTGCGATCAAGGAAATTGATTAATTGCGTTATTTTCGTAGAAAGGCTGGCAAGCCGAAGCCAAGTCGATCAATCGAATTTGCCTTGTTAATCGTACCGATGGAAAGCAGCGTCTAGGCTCGATTAATTCCATGGATTGTTTGGGTTGCTCAAAGGCTTATTTCATTAACAGATCTAAAAGTTAATTTAATTCAGGAAACTAGAAGCAGTCGGAAGATGTATCACTTGAAAATTGAAATGAAATTTACAGTCAATATATTCCTAGTGTGCATTGCTTACTTTATTGAGAAATGAAATTTGTTGCGAAAAACAATAAGCAGTAGTAGTAAATTTAAAATGAAGTCGTCTATACTGTAGTATCGAATAGCATTTGTTTGGCATATATAGAATGCCGAAAGTTTAAAAGTCGTTCTGCTGGGGACTCCGGAAAAATGTATACGAGGGGAAGATTTGAAATTGGATGAGTTGTTTGCGCATTATATTACGTTCGCTGCATAATAAAGATAATGAGTGTTTCCTATACAGGCAAGGAGTGGCGCGAGTGTTTATCAGATATTTATGCGAGCTTTTTCCTTCATAAAATATAGTTGCGTGGGTATAATGCAAATTTTTGTTCTTTTACGCATTACATTTTAACGGGAAATCGATACTTTAAAAACAACGAATAATTTATTAAATTTGATAATAAAATTAAATTAATCGCAGATTACTATCCATTGCAGATCAAATGAATAAATGCAAAAAACTATTCGATTTTCGCATTGCTAACAGCTATTTCATTATTCATTGTACTAAACATAACAAAACTGAAACAAGAAGAGGCCGATCAAAGAAATGATCGCACTGTATCATAAAGCGACTTGCCTGCATATTCATACGAGGACTAATTCAGCGTTAGCGAACGCACGTAAAATCGTTTCCTCCATGACTAACTGACTACCATTGCCTATAGAATCCCTTGTACGCATTAGCCGCTTCTATAGCATCGCGCAAAGCGCTTGATTGAAAGTTCACGCACCATTACCGGCGCAAGCGCACGGCCGAGCTATAGCTGCGCGAAAGCCGTTCCTCGATAAATAATAGATTAAGGCCGCGAGCGCTATGATACCTCTCAAATATTTCGTTTTGCATGACTGTGACTTTCAATCTGAAACGAAGTGTTTCCTTTTTTTTTAAATAGATAATGCGCAGTGCGCGAATTTCGTTCGATTGCACAATTTCAAAAGTTATTTAAATATTATGAAAATGTTACGCAGGAAATGAACGAGCGAATTCTGTGTTAGCCAATGACCTCCAGACCTCGAAAGAAAAGTGCCCGGAGACAAACGTAGTCTTGAAGTGAAATAAAATTCATATAGGAAGCAGAGAGTCACTTGGACGTGTCGGCAAGTACGGTACACATCCGGGTCCCTCTCTATTTTTCTCTCTCTGCAGCTGGTATTTGCGCGTGCGGTGGCATCCTCTATTTCGGGTGTACGCTTTCACGGTCGAGTTCTATTTTTATATCCCTGTGGCGGCGTTCGCGAACCTTCGCTCTTCGTCTTTCTCTAGAGCCAAGAGAGAGAGAGAGAGAGAGAGACTCAGCTGCCGCTCAGAGACACGGAGAGAATGCGACATTTTTGCGTGAGAAAGCGGAGAAAAAAAGGCTTTGTTGGGAATCTCTCCCGACTCGACATTGTGTCTACCATTGAAAAATCACTGGATGATTCGCGCTCTTTATCTTCCTCTGTTCTCTTTTTTTTTTATTCAAGTGCGTGAGACAAGGGATTGTGGAAGGGCGAGCGGTTGGAAAATTTGGAGAGACATAATCTATGCAGGAGATGGAAGTCCTGATGCCAGCTGAGAGCCTCGTGATCTGAATATTTTTTTATGTAAGGGGAATAATATATCATTAAAAGCGTGACTTCTTTCTATCCTTAGAACAATATTATATAAAGATAATATATTTTGTCTGCGCCTCTTACTTCTTTCATCAGAGAAATATGAAAGATTTCATTAAAAATATTGAATATCGAATAACATATTTCAAAAAATTCTTAAATGAGGATATTTTTAATATTTAATAAATTGAAACATATTTCTTTAGTAAAGCGATCACAGGATGTTCATTAGGCAAAAAATTTATTTCAAAAAGATAATTTAGGTCATATTCATTTATCAGAAGAATAAGAATTTTTGAAGATGCAAGTACATGACCACATTGAACATTCAAAAAATTTAAATATTTAAATATAACTTAAACTTTCAAGATTGTACGACAATTAAGAATTTGAATAACAAATAATTTTAATTTTAATTATAAGCAAAGATTTGTCTGAACCTTAACAAAAAAATATTGTTTCCAAAAAGTTTCGTTCACTTAAAAAATATTTAAAACTAAGTAAATTATCTTAGCCACTTTTCAGATTATTCATCATGTTCTAAATATTTTTAATTTAACTGCAAACTCAATGCCTTAAATAAATTATATTATTTCATTTTATTGTGTTTACGAGAAACAAAGTTCACTGCACCATGGTCTTGTAGTAAATCTCCATTGATTCGGAAAAACCGCGAGAGTTGTGGAATTTATAGCGGAGACATCTAAAGATAAAGTTCCAAGAGACTCGGACATATAAATCTTTTTCTAAAGTTATGCTCTTACATTTTACGAAAAAAATTGACAGGTAGATTTATAATTCACTGCTTCTTTTTTAAATCTATAATTGTACTTTTTGAAAATAAAGACACGTCATTCATAAAATCAATTAGCTGTGGTCAGTTGAGATTTCATTGAGCTTATGCGCTATTTCAACAGTTCGTTAAAAAGGCAATTAAGAAACGGTAAAAAGAATGTTCTTTAAAATCAATTAACATGAAAACTAAATATTTGTTTACTAAAACCTAAATGAATAATGTTAGCATGTTTAATGCTGGATTGCAGGAAATCACTACTAAATGATAAAATCAGCTTTTCTAAAGCTCTATTGACTGCCTACTAATACCGACTTGTACTAATACTCGATTCTAAAATTCTATACTATTCAAGCTTCGGTAACCAAAATCGTTAGGTCATTTGGATTTCCCAGATACGCTTAAAACATATGTATTTACTGGCTCACAGCCCGTACAAATCCGCAACTCATCAGTCCACAATGCCTACATTGTATCACCGAGAGCTTTGCCAAAGAATCACGTAAATAAAACCAGGAGTGACTCTAAAACGCAATTTTATCCAACAAAAATAGAAGATCCGCTCCCGCATCCATCCCCTGCCTTCGGTTTCGATTAGATTAGAAAACGTCAGATACTCCCCCGGTGAAAGAGCGTCATACGCCAAGCAAAGCGAGAGAGCAGAGAGAAGCCCGCGCCGTACGTTCTTTGATCTCTACTTCAGCGGACGTGCGCGAGGGTTGAAGTTCGCGTATCCCCGCCGTAAAAGCCAGTCGGGAGAAAGGAAAAAGAAAAACCATACAAAGCGAGGTTAAATGGAAAAAGGAACGAAGCGCGCACGTGCGCACGCGACGCAGCAGAGTTTGAATAGGAGAGGCTCGGTTCGGTGCACCTGTTACGCGACGAGGCCGCTAACTAGCTTATCGGTCGCTGCAGCCACGCGTCCCACCGTTGTTCCATGACCGAAGCGTGAAATCTCGCCGCGACGTTTCATCTTTGCCTGCGACTACCGCCGTCTAACGAACCGCAAGGAGAGACGTTAATTGTAGACGTGCTCCAAGCTGGGCTTAGTGGAAAGATCTTGGGTTCGCCGCTCTCTTGCCTGCTTATTGATATTAGGGCATTTTGAGGTGCGCAGTTTCAATAGCATTAATTATGGAGTGAGTTCACGTTGGGTTTAGGGTGGCTTCTCCGTAATGAATTAGAAATGCGTTAATATGTAGATTCTTGTTATTAGCGATGATCGCAAGGATTTTTGATGTTTTCAATTGATTGAATAACTGAAAAACCAATCCAAAATTAAACAAGTGCCATTTTTTCCAGATAGCAGAGCATCCTTGAGCGTCCTGAATACCCATGAACTCTCCCGAAGACAACCATTAATCTCCGTCCGCCGAGTCGGATGAAAGGCAAACCCCCGATAACTGCATATAAATCAGCCGTTAGACAAATTATTGTTTACGCAAATTAATTGCGGGTCTTAAGTAAACGACTCAAAGCCACGTGCACCCAGACTCCTCTCCACTTTCGCTCGCAGCCTAGTTGGCGCTGCGGCTGCCTGCTGGCCAAGAGAAGAAGTAGTGCCCCGTTCCTCGGCGAGGTCGCGACATTGGCCCCTCCAATTAAAGTAAGTGGAGAGAGGAAAAAGGCTCGTTTAGGGCTGCGCCTCGTTCCCTGGCGAGCTGCCGCCGGCTGCAACGATACTGTCTGGTCGTCTCGACTCAGTCCGCTGAGGGCGAGACGAGAGAGAAAGAGAGAGAGAGAGAAATCTGATAGAGAAACGGGAGGAGGGTAGTCTGAGATTGATTAACCATCAGTAAAACGGTTTATTGCCAGCTGCAGATCGAGATTTTGTTGCTGCTCTTTTTGAAGACGCTTTTACCCTCAAGAATTGGAATTCGGACGGTATTTTGCAATAACGAGGAGAGTCAGTGTATTTTTCAACAAATTGTGAATTAAAGTGGTAGTAAAAATAAATGAAATTTGAGGTATACGTATAATTTTCTCAAAAGAACGAATTTGCCGAAATGTCGAAACTTTCTTGCAATGCTGATTTCCGGTAAGATAAGTTTTTATTATAAAGTTCCGCATTTAACTTTAGAAATTTGAAAAATAAGTTATTAAATTGACAATAGTTGCTTTATCATTAAAGTGTCTAATTTAAAACAATTGCTGTGTTCAATTGGGATTTGGGTCTGCTACTATAAATCTAGATGTACGTAGTTTGTGTTACGTTTCCAATTACACCGAGTGCGAAGCACGTAGGAGATGAGCGGCAACTTCGCGAATTCGTTAATCTGATTACACACTAGAATATAGGCGGAGTGATGAATGAAGTAGATAGACTATAAGTTGCCGTAAAGCTCAGCTCTGCCTTTTGGAAACGAAATAGACTATTTTTGACGGAATTTTCAAGCTAAAATCGATGAGAGACAGAATATGCTGTAAAGCTCACTGCACATATACCGCGGTATTGATTTTGTATTAGGCGGTCTTGCAGAACTACAAATTTTCTAAATCGATATTACTTTTCGAAACTTCCATTCCGCATATTGCATAATAAAGTTAGAAAATACGTCTAGATGTGCTGTCCGGTGCAGCAAAGGCGGACAATTCTCCAGGGCGGAGACAGCTAGAACAGCCTGTTAGACTATAAAAAAGGGAAAATCGACTGAAAAGCAGGGGCTCTTTTCTCGAACGAGCCGTTCTATTGACTGAGGCGGGCCACTCGACGATGAAGCAACGGGAAGGCGGGCGTGCATTCGATCTTTTGAGTCGCGGAAGAGCGATCAGCGATAAACGCCAACGTCGAAGAGCGGAGGGACGATGACGAGGGTCTCGGCGTCGGGCTTCGATATAAGCATATCTGCATGCCAAAGTCAACAGCGAGACGAAAACGACGACGCGGAGATGATACAATGGGCAAAAATACCAAGAGCCGCGGACAAGACGGCGACGCTTTTGTGCGCGCTATTTTGTAGGTCAAGTCGCGCTCAAGAACCGAGCTTTCGGTAAGAACAAATAATGCGCCCAGGGTTTATTGTTCCTAAGGATTGTAAAGCGATATTTTATTTTCTTACTTTTATCCGTCTGTGTCATTATACGATTGTGGAGGGATGACGCTGCTGAGTAGGCTTTTCATTTACAAATAGCGACGCATTATGATGCTAACAGCTTAATAATACGTACGAATTATAGCTTCAATTTTGGATTCGCAAAATGTAAAATTATGATTGCATAATTTTCCATTTACGAGCGTACCGATGAAAAGATACGAGGTTGTTTATTTTGTTTCGCGCTGCTAAGCAAATTAAAGTCTTAGTTAATGCAAATGTTTATGCTTACTACGATGGTTTCAATGTTCTTGGCAGCAGCCGACCATTACAAAGTGAAAATATAAGATGAACTCCTAAAATTCTATCTTTTGGCACTCAGTACCATATTCGCGGTGCCAAGAGATTAATTTGCGACTTTTATGGCTGATTTTCACTGGAGAACATTTACTGCTTGTTACGCGGTACAGTGTACAACAGCGATCCTCCCCCCCCCCCCGCCTCCCTCATCACCGTCTCGCAATACACAAACTAAACATCGAGTTGTCCAACTAGACTACAAATTGCAGCGATCTATTTGATTTCTAAATAAAGTTTGTTCCTCGAGCCGAACCAATGAAGTCAGCGAGAAAGTAAATCGGTGGCTCGGGCGCTTCGCAAATTGAATTAATCTTCCGGTACGGCGCAAGGCCTGATGCATAAATTTCAATTAAAATGCGAATCCAGAGCATGCACAAAAGATTATCCAGAATTAATTAAAGTAAAATTACTTCGCAAATGCATAGACTTGAACGGGGAGGGGGGGGGGGAGGAGACGTTCTCGCGCTGTCATTGTCACTGAATTTAGCGACCCGCGAATTTCCGGCTGCGAGAAATGCTTTTAATGTACGCTGCTGGTAGATAAGAGCTGAAAGCTAACCGTTTACTCGGGCGAGAGTAAGATATGTCCCCGGGGTGTACTCTTGCAGGAGTACACGGACGGCTCGCGTATAGGGTAATCATTGACGTAAACAAGCTCTTGCAAAAAATATTTTAATATTGGAGGTAAGAGCAGGCCGAGGTGAAGATTTCGAACAAATTTTCAACTACTTTGTTGTCTGAATATTTTCTTTTTTAATAGAATATAGTTTTTAAAAATGAGTTATTGTAAAAATAATCAACAATAATAGTTGTTTTGGGTTAATAATAAATGAAAGCTCGTCTATTCGACCATTAAGTGCGATTTCTCAAATTTACGATTAATTATTACCTTACATCAATAATAAAAATCCAGAAAGAACAAAAAGCCAATTTTAATAAATTTCTTCAATAAAACGCGATTCATTTGAAAAATTGATTGGAAGATTTGAAAATATTGAATTAATTACTCTAATTAGCGTGCTTTATTAAATTATCTACTGAATGGATGTTGTCGACGTGCGGGACTCATGTAAAGTGAGCATAACGTGTACAATACTTGCCGGTGCACAAGAACTCTACAGTGATACCTTATAGGGTCGATGATCGGCGTGTAATGATGAACGTGTAATGAGATTATTGTATCTATAATATAATATATCGAGAAAGAATGCGGCTGCGGTCTCGACTACTGGCAGAGGACATTTGTCAGATCTATCTAGGCTGACAAATAAGACCGGGACGTTGCAGAACAATACTAGTCTGATAAGGGAAAGTCAATATTTCATTATTTATTCATTACATTACACGGCTACTTATTATGAAACTTTTATTATTTTTATATAGGTAAGACAAAAGATTGCCTTATTCTAGACAGTATTCGTTCGAACGTTCTCAATGCACGTGAAATAAATTGTCTTTCTACGAATTTTAAATATTAAAACGTCCGAAAAGAGTGAGAATTTTCTTTTGAAAACAGCCTCGACCAATCCGAAATATATAAAAATTTACCCGCATCAATAAACAGAGAATTACCGGTCTATCGTTCGAAAAAGTGTTAAACGTCGGCCGCACGCTCAGCCAGCAGTGGACCCGAAGTGCAAGCCAAAATTCTTGCGCGAGATATACATAATTGTGGGCTCGCGTGAAAAAACCACTCGTCGATGCGCACCTTTTCGTCGACGTCGAATGAAACACCACTGCAGCATGAAACATGACACTCTGCGACTGGTGAATGTGCTAAATGGCTCGTCTCGTGCTTATATATACGCGTCTACCCATACAGGGTCAACGACCAGCGACCAGCAGCAGCAGCAGTGGCAGATAGCAGCAGCACGCGCGTCCTTTGTGCAACCTCGAGCTACTTCCTCGTCTGCTCTTCAGCTTTCCCTTATCCTTTGCCACATATCTCTTGAAGCTCTTCTCCTCACCGCAATTACACATGCACTAGCACGTCACCAAGGCCCCAGCTGCGCTTCTTTCCCTCCTCACTGCGGAGAGCTGCCTCTCTAGCAGCACATCCGGATTCCACAAGGAAGCTCTCCCTCTCTCCCTCCCTCCCTCTCTCTCCCGTTGCTACTGCTCTGGATTCCGGTCGGTGCACGCTCTGCTCCCTCTGAGGCGCGCGCGCCCGAGCTTTGTAGGTTAGGTCGCTGGTTCTCGCGCGCGCGTTCAACCAAACTAAACTCCCGCGCTACCTTGCTGCCTTGGTCCCTTCCTCCGGTGCTCGAAGCCCACGCTCCCCTGCGCCCCTCGAGCTTCCTTCGATTAAAAAAAGCAGGCGCGCGCGCGAGCGGGACCGAGTAGTAGGGGGTGGCTGGGATGCACTCGCGCGCGTTGCGTGACCCCTGCGCTGCGCGGGTCACGGGAGGGCCACTGCAGCGGCCCCTGGGCTAAGCCCAACGGGGTCGGTTGTATTTCGAAAAGAGGCGCCGAGAGTAATTCCTAATGGGGGAAGGGGGAGCACCGCGCCAAGACTCTGGTTCGCGCGCACTTGTTTATGTTCGGTCCGTGCGGAGGAGGGAGCGGATAAACTGCAGCGACGGCACGCGCGGTTCGAGGTCGGGCTGGCGACTGACTCGCTCGACGAGGCGGGCGTCGCGACGCCGACGCCACCTTCGACCGGTTTGCTCGCTCCGTCTCCCTCTACTCTGACGCTCTCACTCTCTCTCTCTCTCTCTCACTCGTACATGTAGCGCGCGCCACCGAGTTCTCGGTCTCTTCTGTAAACGCGTACTTTCGTCACTCGACGTGTACGTGGACTATACATGCAGCGCGCGGGGCTCGACGTCGTCGTCTCCGATGCCGAGGCCAAGTTTCCGCGGTGCTACGCGGAAGAGTGTTAGCAGCGGCGTACACCTTGTACGACGACCCCTCCTCGCTTAGCTGAGAGAGCGTGGGCTTCGCTGCTGTTTGTTTCCCCTCGGTGCACGCGTCATCGATTCCATAATGATGTATTAAGTAGCTTTTGTCTGAGCTTTGTTGTTGCGAGCTCGGGTGCTTTGGGGAAATCCGAGTCTCTTGCAAAGCTGCTGGCGTTAATTACGAGGCTCGAGAAGTTTCGCATTACTTCAGTCGGAATGAGGACTGTTTAGTTCCTCTTATTGAACTAAATGGAATTTATTTTGAGCTTAATTAATTGTATAAGAATGTTAAGATTGCTCATAAATTTTCTGCGCTGTCCTACTGTATCCGTACCTATACTACTGAAGGACGAATTCAGATTCGGGCTTTTCTACATAAAAGTTCGTTGCAATTAATTTTAGCCTCTTTTTTAAAGATCGTAAATTTACTTGCAAATTACGACAAAACAGTTATTAATTATTTTTATTATAATAAATTTCCATATTTTCGAATTTAAATCAACGAACTCGTCAAATATTAAGGTTTTGATTGCATATAACGAACACATGCTTTAATTCAAACATATTACATTCGTTTTTTAATGTATCATTAAATATGCTAAATCTTTTAATTTCCTTAAATTCTCAGAATTATCAGGTGGCACGGTAGTGCCGCAGAGGCAAGTTTGAGAAGCAGACGACGCATACTTCTAATTTGATGTTCGCATCAAATTAGAAGTTATAAAAAAGCTATTCAAGTCGTAATAAATAAGTGCGTAATACGAAAATGCTCAAAATCACGTTTTATTCTTCTCATTCTTTTCGAGTCCAAAAAGTGTCAGGACCCTGAACTTTGCCACACAGCTACAGTTGAGGATTGCTTCCCCACAGTTTTCTACGCATCTACCCTACCCTAGTTTGCAGTATTTTTTTATTTTTTTTAATTTTTTGACTAAAGAAACAATCTTTCTCAATAAAAATAACTGCTCTAAATAGACTTTAATTAGCTTCATTTGATTCGATTTTTTTATTAATTTACTAATTAGTGACTTTTATTAAATTTTTTAATTAGTGATATTTTGGATATGTTTTGCAGTTGCTGTTATTAAAATAATTATATATTTAAACTATGTGATTGACATCATCGGTAATATGGAATACATCAAACTTGCCTAACCTTTTACTTTGGTTCAAAGTTAATTTTTTTTATATTTGAATTTTTGTCTTTATTCATCCGACAAAATTTTATTTAAAGTAATAAATTATTATTATATTATTATAATTATTTAAAGTAATAAAATCTTTAACTTCATAAATTTAATAGGTTATATAAATCAAAAAAGTACATAGTGCAGTAAAATGAGTAAATTAAGATGAAATAGTAATTAATTTTTTACGTCGTATTCCCTCTTGCGAAATGGAATGTACGCGTTAATAAGCTTGACGTGCTGAATTCAATTAAGAACTCTTGAAAATTCGTGAAATTTCGAATTTGGAGCGCATATTGTAATTTCGTATAAAAAGGAACGCTATAATTGTGACGAAGGTCGCTATAATTGTGACGAAGGTCGCTATAATTGTGACGAAGGCCGGAAAGAGATGTATGTAGATTTGTGCGGCCCTTCATAAAAATAGTTTTTTAAGGAGCAAACGCAACACAATGCACTATAAATAAATTTAGGAAAATACAACTTTATTAACGATCTTTTTTTGTATCCTATTGCTTTCCATTTTGTTCTTACAGTAATCCTACTACTCGCGCAGAGTGCTTCGTTTTTAGAGCTTTCAAAAAAATGAAAATATTAGGCTCCTTTGGGATTCGTCAGAATCTGATGATGCAACATGCTCTTTAAAGAACATCTATTTTCATCAAAGGCAAAAAGATGTTTTACTTTGGCAAAATAATTAATTATTCATATTATTTCTTTGAAAAACATGAGAATAATACAGAATCGTAATACGAATTTTATATAAACTGACTTCAGTTTCTTTCTGCCAACCTCTGTTGTAAAACATTAACTTAGAAATTTTCAACATATTTCATTCATCTTTTAAAACCGCCTTTTTGCTTTCATTACATGTTTGATGTTTTCAAATTAAAGAGATACTTGTAATTAAAGTTAAGTTTTACTTGCATTTAAAGACGCCTCCTTCGCCAATGTGTCAATGTATGTCACGTGTGAATAAATGTTCACTCACCTGGAACAAAAATAAGTTCAAAATTAAAATTCTATATCTATCATACATATATTTCATCATATACGAGTATGCACTAACGTTTTTAATAGGATTTAGACCAATTATAGTTCTAAATATAGTTTTAAATAAATCGTGTCAGTATTTCTAGATTAGCAATCAGATCAATAAATTATTTTAGCAGCATAAAAAGGTTTATTTAATTTTTCCCATCATTTCGATAAAACAGACAGCGAAGTAATTTCACTTTATCAATTTTTACCCGATCCTTCTTATCGAAAAGTAGCGAAGTGCAATTCCAATTCAAAGTAAAGACGATAAATTCCAGGGAAGAATTTAAAAGAGCAACTTCGCGGGAGAGTGAATTTTGCGCCACGACGCGCAGCGTATAATGCATCGGCACTGCAGCATCTCTCGCGCGTCGAAGTTGGAAACGGCGCCTCAAGTGCCTCGTACAGTCGCTTCAGCAGCACCTGAGACGACGGCAACACGCTTATACACGCGGACTTGCTTTTTTTCTCGCTTCTTCGCCGCTCGCCGAGGCGTCTCGCACTGAAATCTTAATGGGCCACTTCACTGCTGATGTATACAGTCAAGCAGCAGCGTTCTTCAAATTGTTCCGAGAGTCCGTTACTTCTAATTGTGCTAGGGATTATTTTGTCTGACCTGGACGAGGAGGTGTTGGGCACGATATTTTTCTGTTTTAGGGAGAATAGTTTTTAAAATTGTTCGCTATTTTCTTAGGTACGTTACTAATTTCTGGAATAAAGGGAGGAATAAGGATTTTATGGAAAGCTGTGGAAAAGTTTCCATAATTTCCGGAAAGTGTTACGTCAACACTGAGAAAAGCGGTTCTGAAGTTGGAAATGTTTTCGTTGATAAGCCTTCATGCCTGACCTAAAGCAAACTCCCGAGAAATTACTGGCTGCTTCAAAATGTGGTAGTATCAATTTCAAGCAAAGCAGGTCAAATTCCTATATCACTTTACAACTTTGAAGTGACGTAATAAAATTTAGTGACATTTCTGAGAGCATTCATTCGTTTTATGTACAGGAGCTCAAAATATACTTAGTCTTAATTTATGAAATAATAGGGTGATTGAATCTTTGTCGACTTAGAACCAACGTCGAGCTACTCTGAAATTTCATTTAATGTAATGTGACAAATAAACTATTTTAAAATTTATTCCTAAAAAGAATATTTTGAATATTAAAATGAAATGCTCAGAAATATATTCCATTTACCTAACCTAAATATTTTTCGCTTACAGGTCTTTCAGCTGAAAAATTGGCAACTTTAACACCAAGTATATAAATTAAATTTCAAATATCAGAAAAATTTTAAAAACAATATGTTCCTTTACTTTACTTACAAAAAAATTAAGCTTTAAGTGGAAAAGGCCAGCATCCAGACCATACGGCAGACACATGTCTCAGTGCATCCTGACTCATACTACTGTTACATAGGATATCTTCCATATTTCATACAGCTTTTATATTACAGAAATAGATTTTCTACAGTTTTAAAACCTAAATAATACCAATGTTATTTTCTTTATTGCAGCTGAGAATTACTATAATAAAAGATTTATTTGTTTTGCAATTAAAAATGTGATAAACGTGTATTTTTTTTCAAAACTTTTCAATTCAATTTAAAAAAAACCGCTGCCAATTCATTGACAGTTAGCTTCCTCCTAGCTAATTTATTGTTCCATTATTATCTCGTTTGTATT